>VUQR01013772.1:13434-30340 GCA_015108515.1 Hemichromis elongatus | reverse complement strand
AAAAAATATATGTGTTTATATATATATATATATATATATATATATATATATATATATATATATATATATATATATATATATTAGTCCATTATATATAGTCCATTGTTACCCCCAAAGGTTTTCTTTGGGTTAATGAAGAGTCTGATATAAATATCAGTATATTGGGTCATTTTGATAGAAAATCAGTAACTACACTCAAGGACAGCAGAGATGTTCTTCTAGTGTATTAGCTAGATGACTAGCTAGCAAGCATGGGGAAATATCTGAGGCTACGTCCACACTAATGCGTTTTCGTTTGAAAACACATCTTTTTGTCTCCGTTTTGGCCTCTCGTCCACGTCTTTGGAAACGCTCTCGAAAACGCATCAATCTGTAAACGCAGCGTTTTCGCGTAGTGTGGACGGCCAAAACGGAGATTTTTTAAAACGATGACGTATGTTACTCATATGATGCAGTCATGTGACCACTTTAACCAAGATGGTCAGACGGCATCGTACCGCAGTTGCTTTGTTTTAGTGGCCGTGTTGAAGATTAATATGAACTCATTTGTGACTCGGAGCAACAGCTCCACCTCATTATCATTCCATTTGACACATTCGGTGCTTTGTCTCGCCATTTCGCCACTCGTTTTAAAGTTAAACGTTTCACGCATACGCGGTACTGGACGCGCAAAGGTGTGAAAAACGACTCAAAACGATAGTGTGGACGGGGATCGTTTTTGCACGAAAGCTCCGTTTTCCAATCGATCCGGACTAATGTGGACGTAGCCTCAGTGAGTCCACAACAACAAACAACACTAAGATCAAAGCATCTTAACTGCTTTGAGGAACTTTGGAGACCTTTACCCCTCTAAAATGTCCCTGGCCCTAATAACTTCAAGACTCCCTGGTTTAGCCCCATTCACTGCCATACTTTAAAAAATCACATTTGAAATAACTGTTTAACAATTGATGTAGCCAGATCAACAGGGTCATAATATGGTAAAAATGCAACATTGCCTTGTAAGGCCTTTACTCTGACCCTAAATGTCAAAAGGATTTTTTAAAACATGGACTGGCTATTACAAACTAGTAGATTTGTGTGTCTTTAGGAACTCACTCTTTTAAAAGGTGAATGTGACAGCACAATCTGCGCAAGTGTGGGTCATATTCCGGGATTTAGCCCAGCGTAAAAACACCTTTTGGTTCTTTGACATCAAGTTTTCATTCAGTAAGACGGTGATAGCAATTGCTGGTGATGTTCAGCAACAGTTTGGCAGCATCAACAAGACAGCCGTGTTGCTATAAGGTACAAAACCGAGCTATGAATGACTGAGGTAAAAGGAAATATGACAAGATCAGACTTAATAAATAAGCTGATGATTAAAACAAATGACATTCATTCAGTGTAGCAGACATCACAGCGTCTCATGAGTTGGTCACATCAAAGTTGTCCCTGCCTCTGAACATGATCAGTTAAAAGAGCTGATACTTGTAAGTCATTAGAGGTCATCTGTGATAAAACACACAATTACAAGACATCCAGGAATTGCACTTTGTTTTTTAAGATAAAAAGACCTCATTGCATCTTTGGCTTTGAAAAAAACCCCCAAATCAAAACAGGTTTTCCGAATTTATTACACCTAATGAGGCACCACAGAAACATTGCTGATTTTGCTGCATACTCATTTCCTTTGTGGCCAATAAACCACCACTGGGAAGCCCACAGTCCCACATACAAGCTACTACAAGTTACACAGACACTATTTAATAATTGTTGTATATAGACACGAAAATGTATTTTTTTAAAACCATATCTCTGTTTTCTTACTTATTTATATGTTTCATTTAAATATAACTTTTATTTGGATGCAGGTTTATTTAATTTTGCAGCTCTGATAAGTGCAATGAGACTGCATTGCATTATTGAGTTTGTATTCATACAGATATACAAATCCTTTCTGTGGCTCTTTGATGTTAGTAAATATCTATTTTTTCAGATTGTTCTATATTTTATTCATCTACTATCCCATTTCTGGGCTCCCCAGTATCTCCAATACACCACTTTAAGTGGAGTCAGATGGTGAAATGTGGCATGTAAAATACTGAAATGAACCTCTATGAAAAAATTAAAATACAAAATATTAGGAGAAAGGTAAATGGCCAACGGTTTCATGCTAGATCTGTTCTAGATATGTCAAGAAAAGTGTGTCCATCAGTCACAGCGTGTGCCTACGATTGATGAGGCGGATGGATGTTCAGTGACAGGGATGCTGCTCGGATCAATGTGGGAGCTCCTGGGATTTGACCCTCCAACATTCGCATGCTGTTCTTATGCAGATGCAGCAAAGCAGCAGAAACAAACACAGGGCTGGGAAATACATGGTTACAGGAACCAAAAATACAATTATTTAAAGTGAAAAACTGGGAAAGAATACTTTTCAACTCAATCTTATTTTATATTATGTATTTGCATGGGTTCAGTGCCATTAACATATAACAAGTCAATGTAATATGTTTTTGTTATTGCAAATAATCTGAGACTTTGAAAATACACTATTCAAAGCCGTTTGGAACAATAAAAGCTTGTCTTAATAGAGTATAAGTGTTCTCTTGTATATAAACATAATTGCCTTAAATTACTGTTAAATGTGATAAGGGGCATCACAGTGAGAGCAAAACAAAAACCAGCGTTTTATATTACATGCTAAGTTGTGACCCATTTATCCCATTCTAAATTAAAAATGTGCATTATGTACATTATAAATACTATTTATAATTAAAAGAATATTCACAAGATGGCAATAGCATTTTCCTTCCTAAACCTAGGCAGAGTCGAGCAGCATAAGCAGAGGGTAAAATGGGCAAAAATAAAAGCAACCCCAGGAGCTCAACCACTAAATAAATATATCAATAAATTAAAGACAAAGTAAATTTGTCCACTTTTTTCTCTCTCTCTCTGTATGTAAAGGTAGCACAGATTCAAACACCTCCCCCTGCTGGATGAAAAGATGCAGTGCTATCAGATCTAAAGAGAACGTTTATGTGGTCCTACTGCCCAGATGCCCTGGCTGCTCTCTGCTGCTCCAACATGGCTCTGAGTGCAGGAGACATCATGGTGGGGGACATGGCCGGAGTGAAAGGTCGTAAAGGGTACTGGGCACTTTTGCCCGGGATATAAACGCACTGGAAGAATCTCTGTCCTGTGAAAACAGCAAGACGAGATGGAAAGATGTTGCTTACAATAAGATCTGTGTAATTATATCATTACATGGTGTGTTCAAACAACACATAAAGCAACGTTTCCACACCTGAACAGCTGCCATCACTGTTCGTGGGCACTATATGATTTAAGTTCACTCTTTTATAGGGACAGAACTTAAAAAAAAAGACTAACTGGTAAACTCCTCCAGTTCCCCCATTAGCACTAGGGTGTTACCATTTCTGGGTTAGAAAATTGTCCCAAAAAAAAAAAACACGCCTCTAATGTGACGCACAAGTTCACTTCTCAATTGGTTTGAACACAGCGATCTTGATTAGAAACACCCACACCCATCTATATCCTTCTCCATATGCAAATACTAATATCTGCCACTGTCAATGAAATAAGAATCTAAATAAATTTCACCAAGTCTTACCAGGTTTCTTCTTTTCTGTAATATTTTCTTCTTTCTTGGGCTCTTCTGCAAGCAATAAAAATAAAACTTAATGAGAATATGAGATTGTGCTTCAGACTGAGACAGAAAGAAAACAGAGGATGAGTTTCTACATGCATGAAAAGAGAGAAAGGATAAAAAAAAACAGGCTGGGTTTCACTCTTTTAACACAGTGGTGCTCTTGTGCTTGTTTCTGCTGCTTTATTCTCCTGTTAAAGTCAAACTAAAATTAAAATTTGACTAGCGAAAGCTTAGTGCCACTTGTCATTTACAAATAAAAATAAGTTTTATTGTAATTTTTCTGCAACAACCACATCACCGTGCATAATTATTTAAACCTTATAAAAGCCACTTAGCAGGTGTCAAAACAACACGCCTGAAGAGTGGTGCTCAACAAAGAGTAGCCTTGTTGCTGCTGAGTGTTGTAAAGGGAAAGCCCCGTCTCATTCCCAGGATGTCAAACACTGCTGTCCACAACGAACCCCTGGCCTTTCCATATTCTGTAAAGAGACACTGATCTGTCACCTGAATAGCCGTAGATGGGCAATTGTAAAAGGACCCTTTGGTGTTACATGTAACTAGATATGCAGTGACTCAAACAAAGCTAAATAAATCATCAACCGAAAACCAGGCAAAACAAATGTGATGGAAGCCAAAGTTTATTGGCTGACAAACCTCTGAGTTGTAGCTCTCTAAAAGGGGACAGTTTACAGCATTTCACAGCATGTAATGAGAATGCATTGCAGCAAGCTACACTGTAAAGCCATCTATCAACACTGTATCTCTGTCACAGTGAACCACAGAACGTACAGACTGAAGTGAGTCTCTTATAAGTCCTTGTTGGTGAAATGTGATGTAAATGTCACCACTCAGAGACACAATTCACAGAAATCAAAACATTTGGCAAATGCAAGTCTACAAACACCAGGAAGGATATTTACCTCACATGATGTTACTTTAATTACTATTTATAAAGCTTGTTTCTCTTCTTGCTTTACTGTTAGTTTGTTTGCATTAGTGTGTCATGATTTTGTAAAGTTAGATGTTGTATTTTACTTAAATGTAACAATGTGCACGTGCATTTTCCTGCTAAATAAAATACAAACGATGTAAATGAATGAAATTAAATCCTCCAAAAGAGGTTGATTTCTTTTGGAATTCAGTCATGCATAAAACAAACCATACAACACAAATACTGGCTAGTAGTGTCTGTATAAAACGATTCTGGTTTGTTCTATTTAAGTGAAATAAAGAAACCAAAATCAAAGTAAAACTTGGAACTTCAGTCTGAACCAAAGAAACCAAACTATTTTTCATCACACCTGAAGTAAAGGCACTGCTGTGTCAGATAGTAGCAAAGTGTGAAGTTAAACAGGGCAGTGGGGGAGTGTTTATAATCCACTGGATGATTCAATAGGAACGGAACGCTAATAACCCAATTTAATGGGTTTTGGTTCATGGATTTAATCAATCCGGCTAAGTATAAAATTGTTGCCATATTCGTCAAAGGCCATAATCTCTTTCAATAATTCAAGGCGGCTCAAAAGGCTTGTAATCTTGTCCCAATCAGCTCATCTCATTAAATTCTAATCACTTGTGATCCTAATATCATTAAAGCCATCGTCCTTTCATGCTGAATTATCCATTGGAAAGATGGTGAAGATTTACAGAATACCTCAGGCCTTACAGGAAGCTGTTTTCTCATTTTCTATTGACAACAAGCATATGATAAACAACATGAATGACAGAAAACGAAAGGATTCATAGCGCCACTGTGTTGCTTTGTAATACTTCAAAATGTTTATCCAGAATTTCAAGAAGCTTTATTAGTTCGGCCAACGTCATATACTGTATTTCACACTGATGATGGGAACGTAAATCTTAAGGTTTTATGAGGAAACTGATACATTCCGAGTTAATTTATACATTTTAGCTATTGATCAGGATCGTGCGAGTGCATGTGCAGATGTACCAGCTTATTCTGGTTTCTAACTAAATCTCTGATGCATTCAGTCAGGTTAAATAGCAAGATGACAGAGGGGAGGGTTTTTACACTGTGGAAGGATTCATATTATTTTGTGTTTACATGATAATAACTATCTGACAGCTGTTACAGAGCGCAGCTTCACATTTAGAAGAAAGCACAGGGAAGGTAAGCACAGTTGATGAGGAGGAGAACGATGTCGATGCTACAGCTCCAAAACCACAACGTCTACATTTTAACCAAAATTGTCACTGTGAGGGAAATTAACATGTTGCTGATATGGACTATTGAGTTGTCCATATCAGCTTAGCAGGTAGGCTCGGCCCCTCTGAACAATATGATAAACTAAAACCAAAAGCTAATTCTAAAGAACTCAAAAGTATTAATTCCCACTAATGCTGTAATGTAATGGATTACTTTTCTTAATTAAAATAAAACTGGATCGCCAAACTGGATCAGTTTTAAATGTAGCCCAATACTGACTACCAGGAACTCTGATGTCAGATACCTCATCTATCAATGACCCAAAGACATTTGAAGTTTAAAAGTCTCTAATCAGCAGTACTGATAAAGCCTCTTGAATGAAGCACGCTCCAATGAAATTAAACTATTTGAAACACAAATAATTCGAATAAGTGTCAATACTCTCTACGGTGACTGGAGATTATTTACTCTGCATATAGAAAACGTTCATGCTCGAGTACTTACCAGTTTTTGATGCTTGTTTCTCTTTTTCTAAAATTCGCGAGGGGAGAAAGGAGCAGCTGAGCCTTGTGAAATACACACAGCACGCATTAGATTCACTTCTAATTCTGCTCTAAATCCATACCTTGAGACTCTTTGACAGATTTCTTTCCAGCCTTCTCTGCTTGGCCTGTGAGTGGAGAGACAGCCCTATTACAGCCTGCCAAATAACTCTCTGTAATTGTGGTGTAAATTCAATATTCTTGCAATATTATTCCCTTCTCGGTGTAATACAGCTTGACATGTCTCTAATTAGAACTTTATCATGCATAAAACAGCCCATTTTATTCACATAATCTGCATCTCAGAAAGGCGCGATTTTCCCTGAAAAATGCCAGTAGAGAAAATGAGTATGTTTCAAACACATCTAATTTGCTGTAGATGGTTTTACAAGCGTACAAACATCTACGCTTGCACCTTCGCTTCCTGCCGTTGACTTGATGCATCTGTTTAGCTTCTGAGAAACATGGATGGACATGAATACTAACACTGAATGTGAACATTAGACTCTTTCAGAATGAGAATGAGAAGCTGCAGTTTAGACCTTCTTCATTTCCATCCTCTAATTAAAAGACATTTTTCAGAGATGTTTTGCTCTCAGCAGGAGTTCCACCATAGTTAATTTGCCGTCCAATTTATCATAAGGGTGTGCATTCAGACTGGCTAGAAGACTTTGTGGTTCAAATTTAAAGAACACAACTTTTAAAGAGCTGAAAGTAAAGGCCAGAAAGACAGCTTGTTAGATTTCCCTGTTTTTAACAAGGTAACAAAATAGCTTGAAATAGCTCCAGCTACTTTAAGGATTTTTGTATGTATCTCAGTGGTCTCCAGAGACTTAAGGATGAATCCTGCTGGCTTTGCAAACCCCCTGTTTTATCATTTTGTGCAACCAACAGGTCAAAGTTTGTACCAGTCCGATGAAAACTTTCATAGTTTTCACGGGACTGAATTTTGTTTATAACTTTCCCACCTTTTTGGTAATCCTTTGACTTTTCCTTTAGGAAAAGCTTGAGGAAGACATATTTGTTTCTGAGTGCTGTCTCTTTTAGATGGACAAATTTTCAGTTCAATTCAATGTTATTTATACAGCACACAAGAAATCTCAAGACTAATAAATTAAGTTCTCATTCATTAACATAAAATTAAAAAACTGTATTTTTTTTATCAGTAAAACAAGTTCGCCCAATACTTTATTACATGGCTAAATAACTGCATATCTAATGATGAAAAATAAAAAATAATCTGGTCTTAGCTGAATATACACAATGTGCTCTGTCATTCTGGCACAGCACAGTACTAATATTGTACTCCAAGAAATACCAATCATATTTGAAATGGTGGTAAAGTCTCAATCTGGAGATCAGAGATGGTGGTGGTGCAGTAAATCTGACCTGTAAGGTTGACTATAAAAAATTAATTTAAAATTTGGCAGAGAGGGAGAAGGGACAGAAATGCTGTGCAGTCCCAGAAGTGGGACACCTGGTCACCACTAGCATGTTAGCATACTAATGGGTTAAAAGCACTATGTGCAGTCTCACAGTGCTGCTAGCATGCTGTAAATAAGCTAAGCTTTGGGGTAAATTATTGCCTATAAAATATAAACTTACTTTTCTTTGCTGCCAATAATTTTGATCTTGACTTGGCTACAATTTAAAAAAAAAATGTAAAGAACTACAAGTTTTAGCAAATCTTAAATAAGTGTACTAAGGTAGACATTTTGGGGACGTCATGAACGAAACACAGACCTGGTTCAGATGAAGATCTGGCAGGTTTCTCCTCGTGGGTGTCAGAGGTTACATTTGCCCTCCTGCCAATGTCAAGTCTCGGTCTCAGTCTGAGTGGCTGTGGACGCGGTTCTGGATCTGTTTGATATGAATTTGAACCGAATCAAATCATCTTAAGAAACACAAATTATAATGCAGGGTGAAAATGGGCTGCAGTTGATTCAAAACAGATCTTCAACCGGGAAGAAAATGTAACTTTAGTGAACTCACGCGTGGTCTGAGTTTTACCTGTCTTAGCTACCGAGGCCTTCACTTTGCTCCTGATAGGTGTCGCTTTTGAGGGGAGCAGAAACAATTAGTTCCCAATCACCTTTCATGTCAGTGACATGAATTATGATTGGCTTCATGCAGATTAATGAATTTCAGTGAGTGCTGTTACCTGTCTTTTCAGAGGCTGATTTCCTCTTCTGTCGTTTAGCTGCAGGCTCTAACATAATGAGGAAAAACTCATGATTAGCAGCCTGAATAATTTGTTTTCTCAGTCAACTATTACCTTCTACTTAACATGAAAGAGAAAAGTGTTGGACTGCGTTTGATTTTTTTAATATTACAAATTTAACGAGATCCTAACGTCTAATTGTGTTTCACCTTTCTTAGGCGCTGCAGCACTTGTAGTTTTATGTTTTGCAGATGGATCTATGCAAACAAATCAGAACAAAATACAACAGAATTAAATATATACTGTTTAATTTTCATTATTTATCTATTTTTAAAATGACAATAAAGGATATTTTACCTTTGTTTGCACCTGCATGAACTTTGATTTTCTCTTTTTTAGCAGCTGCCGCTGTATGAACAAATACATAATAGGAACATTACACCTTTAAAGTAAATGCATTAGAAAGTATAGATCCATAGATACCAGATCACCTTTCTTTGCAGTGTCTGCTTTGGTTTTCTCTTTCAAAACATCTAGTATTGAAAAAAGAAATCATGAATTTATGGTATCCGTATTTTGGAAAAAGGTTTAAATACATATGAATATTTACAACAAAGCACAGCCATAATCACTGTGTCTATCACTCCCAACAATGTTAAAGTTTGTACCAGTGGAAACACCAAATTATCCAGCTGTATACATGAATTACCTTTCTTTGTTTTCCCTTTGGCTGCTCCTGGCTCTGAGGGGATAATTGCAGTGAAATGGCCATGCCAAGTTAATTTTCTTTAATTAATGCATTCATATAGCACACGGTGTCATTGTATATCACCGCTATGTGCTGCAGCTGTCGTTTGTTACAGCGAACATTCGAGTTAGCTGGCAAATTATGTGTTTAGTGGATGTGGAGAGGGCTA
This sequence comes from Hemichromis elongatus, assembly GCA_015108515.1. NCBI lineage: Eukaryota > Metazoa > Chordata > Actinopteri > Cichliformes > Cichlidae > Hemichromis > Hemichromis elongatus. Next base: position 20,898 of record VUQR01013772.1, on the reverse strand, counting down.
CAGTACCTTTGTCTGAATCAGCAGCCTTTGTTGGCTCTTTTGCTGAAAATGACAAGACATTAATTATGGTTCACTGATGTAATCATGATAAATATAACTTTCCACAAGAGTTTAATTTCTTAGTTTGTACCTTTCTTTGTGGAGACAGCAATCACCTCCTCCTTAGCAGCCTCTGGTTCTTAAAGGGGAAACAGTTTTAGTCTTATTTATTTTGTACATAGTTTTAAATATGATAAAAATTTCACAGAAAATGTATTTTAAGGATAGTGTGTCTTTTTTCCAAGTGAAATGTATTTATGTAATAATTTAATTATCATATTTTATTCAAACATTTACTTATCAGCACTTCCGTTTAATTATTGCACTACATTTTTAACCTCATTGATTAGTTTGATCAGAGTTTCATGATTTTTCTCCCAAAGTTCTGGAAGATAAGTAGAAAACAATCCGTGTATTCAAATATTTTTTAAGTGAATACCGGTAAAAACAAGAAGGAACAAGACAACTAGAACAATAAACAACCATTTTCAAAGAAGAAAGAAAATAAATAGACACATCCTTCTCACCTTGAACCGGAGCTTCAGCAGGCTGAGCTTCAACAGCTGGCGTTGGGACCTCAGGTTGGGCAGGAGCTTGTTCTTCTTCTGCAGCTTCTGGCTGCGCAGGCTGGAGTGGTTGAACTGGATCTGGTGGAGACGGCATCACAGGCTGCAGTGGTGGCAGATATGGTTGATACTGTGCATATAGTGGATGCACTGGTGGTGGCGGAGGCTGTTGCTGATAAACGCCCTGTGTCTGTGGGCCTCCGGGATGGACAGGGTGGGCGGTCAGTACAGGAGCAGAGGGAGCTGATAACAAACAAAAAATATATGTCTTTACTTTACAGCAGAAGTCATTAAAGAATGGGGATTTAACAGTGACTACAAATAGTACCAAAAAGGAAATACCTGACATGGTAGGAGGAGGGTAAGGATTGTCTGTCACTATGTGATGAACTGGAAGACAAAAAGCCAACTTTCAGCTGGTGCACAGGGAAGTCTTTAATTCGGCCTATATGACATGATGTCAGTGCACTGTGGAGATCCCTTTACTTACCATACCATCCAGGTGGGGACGGGCAATAGACTGGCGCAGGTCTACAAGGCCCAACTACAACAAAATCAGTGCACAACAGTTGCACAACAATTTAGTGCAATGATACACAAACAAAATCTATTTTCATATTTTGGTATAAATGTTCTTTCAAATAAAAAAAAAAATATGAATGTTTTACCTTCTTGTGCAGAGTCTGTGACCTGTTCTTGCTTTTTGGTCTCTGTCTCTGTCACATTGAAAAACAACAGCTTTATACATACGGTGTAGCCATTCGCTCTACCTTTGTGATAGAGTGAGCATGAATATGACGTATTTGTAGAGAAGTAATTGCTTACTTGTTTTGGAAGTCTTGGGTTTATCTACTTTCTTGGCTTTATCGGAATTGAAAAGGTACAAATATTTAAATTCATAAGGTGTATTTGAAAAAAATCGTCCTCTCCTGCTTCACATTCAGACCAGTTTCTGTATGTATTAATTCTCAGTACCTTTCAGAAAAGGAGGAAATCTTCGGATCTTCGGAGCTATTTTTGGAGGCAGACTGACCATTCTGGGAAGAGCTGATTGCGACATGACTGTGTTTGTTACAATATCACAATAAAGGCAAACTATAACACATACTTTTAATGCTCACATTGATATAAACATAAAATCTGTGTTACCTGTCTTTTTGGGCTTTTCAGCTGTCTTTAAAGCCTTTAGAGTCCTCACAGTTTCCTGATCTTAAAATGAACATAAAGATACATAAAGCAAGTTGACAAATTATCTCTGAATCAAAAAGCTTAATTAAAGTTACAACTTTATATCCTCGTCATGCAAATTATTCTAATTTTAAAGGGTTAGATAATATTGTTCCCTGAATTATTCCCCTGTAGAGCTCACGGGGGGTTACTGTGACACATAATAATGACTTAAACTTTGTCTCTTGGGAGTTTTGCAGGTAACGTCAGTGGGTATATCTTAGATAGGAACTTTTTATGTTGTTTTTTACCATTACCTTTTCTCCTTCTCACAGCAGAAACTCTCTTGGGAGCATCTGAAAATATAAACAAAGCTAAAGCTACAAACTGGAGGAGGAACACAGGGCTTTATGAACAGTCACGTACTTATGACACTGCATGCAACCACAACACTATGCATATCTGCATGTCTAGTACTTTACAGTATATTCTATCATAATTAACATTTATATATATAGTTTATACATGATGAAACTGGGCAATGCAATAAGATGCGATATTATCACTGTGCCCTCCTCCTAAATAATGTGTTAGCTGTTTTTGCTGACCCATGTGATTATTTATACAGTAGTTGTTTTTACTAATGACTGTAAGGTAAGAAAAACAAGAGACTCCAACTGAAATCTCTTATGGGACCACTTTGAATTTTCACCTTGACTTCCATTTTTATTTTCTTGTTGCTTTAAAAAAAAAAAAAATCCACTTTGTTAAGACACAAAGACTACTTGGTCAGGATCAGAAGAACATCATTAAATACACGATCTGAATGGTAAATATGTTTGGGTTACAAGTTACACCCAATTTCATAAGAACACCATCACATACTCCACAGTACATTCACTCTGTTGCACCATCTTTACATTAAAATTTAACTATAGCTTGCACAAACAACATATTCAGTTTTTTTTCTTGGGGAGAACAGTGATGGTGTAATATGATACAATATGATCTATAAATCCTCAGTATAAAAAAACCCCAAACATTTCAAATGTGTCCAATATGAACCCTAAAATGATACATAAGATCTTTTCTAATTTTAAGACTGAAATGCCTTTTAGTAGACACAAAGCATGGAGCCTCATCCAGGGCCACTTTTAAGTTTTACCTTCATACACTTTTACAATCTTTTAAACTCTAAATTCAGCCATTAAGTCTTTTACTGACACTGTGTTATGTACAGGAGACATTATGAAACCATCACTGACCTTTAGCCTTAGCAGTCTTAGCAGTCTTAGTGGGAGACTCTTTGGTCTTTGCAGAGTGCATACAGGGACACACTGGAATCACAAAGGATCAAATTAATAATTAATTAACAAATATAAAAAAGCAGTTCTAACTACCCTCAGGTCAGATTCTGACCTGTGGCTTCTGTCTTTGGTGCTGCCTCCTCTGGTCCAGGAACAGGTTTGATCACATCCACCGTTGCCTTCTCATCCTCATCTTCGTCTTCATCGTACTCCTCTTTCTTATCTTCCTGTTCGTCTACAGATTTCTCGGGTTTAGAAACTGGCTCTTCGTCTTCGCCCTTGTCCTTCTCCTCTGGAGCCGCAGGCCGGGCGGCGCCTGTAAAAGCAGAAAGTGGCGCTAACTTAGAACAATGAGGAAGAAATGAACTGACAGGATTTAAGGTTTTCTACTTTGTTAAGTGCAACAAAAAAAATAAAAAAAATGTGAACAGAACTGACTCTTGACTTTCAGAAACAATATGTGTGATGAAATAAAATAAGCTACATTTAAGTTAAATTTATCACATTTTACAGAGATTCCAATGATATTTGAATGTTTTTGGTAAGGTGTAAATTGGCCACTCCATCTTTCCACTCTTGCATATTTTTTTAAGGTGGACAAACACTTGATAGTGTTCCCTGCTTAATGCAGAAATAAATGTACAATGGTAAAATATTTAAATAAAATAGATGCTTTTTATTGCCTACAAAAGCTATAGTATTAATAATATTAACATTAATATATTGTTATATAAAAATATTACTATTAACAATATTTGTAGATGCAATTGCAAAAGAATTGAAAAATTAATCAACCAAAGTTCTTACTTACTTACTGTCCTTATAAACTCGATATGAAACATATAGTTTTAATGCTTTTGAATCCAGCTTATGTGTTCCTCTAAGTTTGACTAACCTGTAGGTGGCAGTGTGAAGTCACAGATTTCACAGTTACGCATGATATATGTTGTTGTTGCTTATTATTTGTCTTATTTGCATTTCCTAAAATAGGATGTTACCTTCAATTATTATTAATTATTATTATTAGTGTTGCATTCCATTCCTGTTATCAACAATACATATACTTCTATTTCATTGCACATTCACAGGTTTTAGAAACAATGTTGAACACCTTTATGAAGCCTTTGCACCACAACAGCTGTTTGCCACAAACCTGTTTCTTTTGTTTCTGCATCTTCAGTCTTTTCTTCATCTTCAGCCTCTTCGAGTTCATCCCCTTCTTCGTGGTCTTCATCAGTCTTTGCTGCCTCCTCCTGGACAGTCAATGTTCCTGCAGCAGCAGCTATAAGAACACAGAACACAATATAATATGACAACCGTGTATTTAAGACATGGAAAATAACCTTTTTTTGCCCTTTCTCTATCTCATTTTTGTCCATCCTTCTTGTGTATATAAGAACTAAATGTAAAAAATAAAGTTGTGCAGTACCTGCAATCAAGATTTCCCCAACACCATCATCATCTTCTTCATCTTCATCCTCGTCTTCTTCATCCTTATCATCCAAAGAGCTTGTATCAACAGTTGTGTAAGAAGAGTCACTCGGGATTGTCTCTCCAGTGGAGTCCTCATCGGTTTCAAATGAAATGTCATCCACATCATCTTCATCACCTAAAACTCCGCTGTCTGTGCTCGCAGTGGGAGGAATGCCAGCTTCCTCCTCTTCTTCCTCTTTATCATCTTCAGGGATGCCCTCTTTAGCGACATCAGGTTTATCTTGAGCATCTTCGTGTTTAAGGTCTTTAAGAATATCTTTGTCAAAGTCCAGGTCAAGGTCATCGTCTTCCTCATCATCTTCATCATCTGCAAAGTGTTCAGAGGATGCAACAGAGATGTCCTCATCTGATTGGTCCAGCTCATCATCATCTTCCTCCTCGTCTGTGTCTTCTACAGCTTTTATGTCTCCTTCCAAGTCTTCACCGTCAGCAGGAAGAGGAGAAAGGTCTTCTTCCTCAGCGAGTTTGTGATCAATTTCTTCCTCATCCTCACTAGCAGCTACAATAGGAGGAAGATCCAGGTCATCGCTAGTGTCTTCTGCAATGACATCATCGCTATCAGTAACACCCTCAGCTAGTCTATCATCTTCATCATCTTCTTCATCATCCTCCAGCAATTCTTCCTCCTCTTCCTCGTCACTGGAAAGAAGTTCATCATCACTGGTTTCGTCTTCATCATCTTCTTCTTCATCTTTTTCATCATCTTCATCGGGTAAAGTTATGTCTTCATCACTGTCTGTCACCCCAACAGGAACATCGGACTCAGAATCAGGAGACACGGCCGACTCTTCATCTTCAGAAGTGGAAGTGGGTTCAGGAGAAACTTCATCCTCCTCCTCCTCTTCCTCATCCTCCAGTTCTTCATCTTCCTGCTCTTCATCTCCTTCTTCCTCCAGCCCCTCCTCCCCCTCTTCCTCCTCCTCCTCATCTATGTCTTCTTCTTCCTCCCCCACCTCTTCATATTCTTCCTCTTCATCATATTCCTCTTCATACTCCTCATCATACTCCTCCTCTTCCTCATATTCATCTCCATACTCCTCCTCCTCTTCCTCATATTCCTCTTCTTCCTCCTCTTCTTCTTCCTCCTCAGCCTCCTCTCCTTCATCTCCGTCTTCTCCCTCTGCCTCCCCGTTTTCATCCTCCAGATCTTCAGCCACTGGCGGCTGCTTTTGTGCTTGCATTTCTATGACTGTGAAAAATAACATGGGCAATAAGAACAATAAAAAGAATTTAAAAAATGCCAGAATTTCTCTAATAATATTAATAATTTTGCAAAAGTCACAGATATTAATATTGTGCACAAACTATCATAAAGATTAAGCAACTGCAGTTTTTTATATTTTCATTGGTCTTCATTTCTGCTGTACTTTTTTTTAGTTTCCAGAGTTTGCTTGTTTCAGTTTCGTTATTTGAAATTGTTGAACTTTAGCTGTTTTTATTAGCTTCATTTACAATCTGATTGCTTATAATCATTACAACGTGGCAGTTCTTGGTCAGGGGCAAAAAGTGAGATTCAAAACAGGTAAACAAAACACTTTCTCTCTTTTTTTTCCCCCAAAGGGATTTTTTAAAATTCAGTTTATTAAAATATATTTTCAAACATAGTTTTAGTTTTCTGTCTGGACTTAGTTAAACCGAACTGCAGCTGCATGAGTGAGTCAGACTAATTTAGCCGGTTTGTTGTGGTTAGTGACTCACTCCATGTGCGAGAGAATTAACTTCAGCAACAGAAAAATGAATAACACTCAGTGACCTTACTCAGCCACAGAGTTTAAGCTAAGTTGCAATTGTTGCTGAAAGAGAAGAAAAAGTCTGTAACTGTAAATGTTATGCAGATAGATGGTTCACTGCCTCATATGCATGATTTTGACACAATTTTTTTTTTAAATCATGATTATTTGTATAGTAAAGGCATGGATTAAAATTACCCTGAAAGCGAGGATTGATGAGAACCCAACGTAGGTGATGGGTGTGACAGTTAATCCTTTAATCCATTAATTAATGAAGTATTTAGCAGTAAAGCTGGCACCAAACTAAATAATGGGAGGTACAGACCTTTAGTTCGTGATGGTAGAAATTCTCCTGCAGCACAGAAAAAGAGAAAAAAAAAGTAAAAATTATTTTAAAAACTCTTCTCTTGGTACAATAATGATATCAATACACAGACATGTTTAGTGGAAATTAAGAAACTCAGTTGCGGCAATAAGCATCAGTTAGTTGCAAGTTATTTAGATGCAAACAATCCTACAATCAGAAGAGATGATTGTATCAGTGCAACTAAAAAAAAGGAGAGAGAAGTGAGATTCTGCTTTTAGATGAATAGTATGATTCTCTTTTGTTGCCATCATTAGTCTGTTATGAGGTTTGAGAACTGAACTCATCATTATTTCATTAAGTTTCCCAAAGCACATTCTCAGAAATGTATTAATATTGAATACCTTCTGTTTTCTTACTTTTCACCTCCACTTCATCATCCTCATCATCCAACCAACTTGAATCTTTGAGATGGTTCATAGATATAGTCAACTTGGATATAACACCGTTTCAGCAAACAAGATTCTGACCCAGCTGGCATCTTTATTCATGAATACCCTCCAACAAACTTTATTTAAACTTAAAGAATTCAGTAAACTATGTCTGTAAAATAAGAAGCTTATTGCAGTGTCGTCTGCCGTATCGTTTATTAACACAACAAATCAAAACTTTTAGAAAAAACAAAAAAATTTTGTCAGCGACACATTAAAAAACCTTGGCTGTACATGTGTTGTTCATTGTAATGAAACACATTAGTCAAAGCAGCAGCATGCCCTCAGAAACTAAGTTTGGATTTTTCATGTGTAATGACAGTTGAAATGACTTTTCCTATAGGAGTTTTATGTTGGTAGCGGTCC
>VUQR01013772.1:0-13414 GCA_015108515.1 Hemichromis elongatus | reverse complement strand
ACATGTAAAGCAGCACAGTGAAAGACAAGTCCATAAAGCGGCAAACAAGGCTTTTCGGTTCAAATTCAGCAGCTGGATGATTCTTTAAATATGCACTCAAAAACAGAATCAGTACAAACCTTTTTTTCTGACTGCATATAGAGTTCCTGGAGAAGGAGAGAAAAATGAAAACTAGGATTTCATCAGATAAACTGCAATCACAGTATTTGAACACGTTCATAAAGTCATGAACCTTCATCGTCGTCTGGAGCAATTAAGTTGGCAGCAAATTTCAATATTCCTGTGATTATGTTTGATGATTCGTCCACGGCATCGTTTACCGCCTTCATGGGGTCTGAGCTGATCTTGCTGAGGCCTCCTGGTGTAGCAGGGACATGAATAAAGACACACAAACAAAACATTTGCTTTAGTTACTCATGAAGTTTGACTGAAGCTGTTCACCTGCTTCTTTTGTACCAAGCCCAACAATTAAGAGTTCCTCAACTCTTATTGTCACATTTCCTCAGTACAGACAAAGCTATCATTCCTCTAGAGTGAGGAAAGGACAAAGCGTACAGTTCAAACTGGGATGGGGCACCACAATCTTAACTTAAAAGGCAAAAATCTGCATTTCAGCAGTTTTTAAATCTTCAATTACAAAGAACAGTAACCAACATTCCAGTTTAACCATCACAAAGGGCCGCAAATATAGAGCATATAGCTGTGCAAAAAGCATTTAAAAATCATATTGACTGTCTTTCATCAAGTTGATGTTCATAGTTTTTTTTTTGTTTAGATTTGTTTGAACATCCAAATTTGAATTTTACATCAAATCTGCACATTTAGAACTTGTGCAGTAAATTTCTTCAAATTGGTGAATTCCTTAAAAGTCAAGAGGCTTGCATTTTCTGACTTGTTTGCAAGACAATTTGATGAAAGAGGAACCTGCATTCCCAGTGCAAATATCACCAAAACATTGGTCATTTTGGATTTACATAGATGAGGCTCATCAGGTTTTTGTTTACCTTGCAAAAAAACAGAATTTATACCAAGCAATCCGAAGATATGCACATATAGGAAAAGGCAAAACAGAAATGCAGTGGAACAGATATAGCAGTTTGGTTTAAGATCAGAAGATTTCAGGAGAGCTTGAGTTTCTTACTCTATAGACAGTGAACACTGATACTTGCTGTAAATAAATCAAGAGTACCTCATCTTCAAATATTTAAAAGAATTCTTTGAAACAGAAATCAGATACTTTTTAAAATAATCCAACCTGTTAGAATAGCAACAAAACAAATACTACCGAAAAAACAAACAGCAAATAACCCACTTCATTTACAGTACCTCTTCTGACTGTAAACTACTCTTAACATGACTGAACACCTAGAAAACAGACAGAATCGAGCATGAATGCAGTAATGGACAAAAAGCAGCCTTTAGCGTATTTTATTGTCCTTCTGCAGGTCCAACAGTGAAGGACTTTCTAACATTGATGGCTAATATTACCAGTCAATGTTAGGGAGTTAGTAGCTGTTTTTGTTAGTGCCCTTAGAACAAGTGTCTGCTCTGAGGATTTAGCAGCAGATATGGTGCCTTGCCTCTACGCCCTGAATCCTTTAAAACCTTCCTGGGTGGGTGACCTGGTTGGATGAAAAACACAGTGGCAAAAAGTAAAGATTTTAAGTTTAATGATGAAGCAAAATGAAAATGAAGATAATCAAAAGTAAATTGAGAAAAGGACGTGAAAGGAAAGAAAGGGCCGTGTGAGCTGAAGTATTTGTGTTGACACTAAAGTTATTTTAAACTAAACCAAAACAAAAAAGTAAATTAAAGTGAAAGCATTAAAATAAAGCACAAAAAACTACAAAAAGGTTTATTTTTTAGTAAAATTGTAAAATTGTCAGTGCCACAATGAAGAAGCACTGAACTATTTCTGCATAAAACTGGGACCAAATGAGCCAGAGACAAATTGTAGTTTTCCTCGGAAACATTAGCACTGTCTTGTCTACAATTTTACGTTGAATTGGGAATTAAAAACATAATTGATTAGCGACATTGTGAGGTGGGGACATTAGTTCAGTACTACTAGTCTATCCCAGATTCTATTTGGCTGATGGTTGGGTTAGAACACAACTTAAATTAATAGATTTCCAAACATTGTTTTTTCATATAGTGATGAAAAAATGAAGCAATGCTTGTTATTTGGTGGTGTTACTTTTACATATGAACATGTGAAGAAATAAAATTAGCAAGCTTTATACCAGTTGTTGACAATTGCAGACATCTAACATTGTGTGGTAAGTAAATGCATTCAAATAAAATGAGAGTTAAAAAAAAGAAGAAGAAATGCTTCAAACAACACAAGTATTGGAGCACTGTTAAAAAGGAAATGACTTCATCAACTGAGGCTCATCCACTCATAGCTTTATGAAGGAAGATGAGATTTGACAAATGATAAACACCGAAGACACGTTCAATCAGATTAACAACATGTTCACACGCATGGAAGCCCATGTTGTTGCTATTATTCTACTGGCCTTATTTTTGAAGTAAACTGTACAACATATGGTTAAAGATGCAAAAAATAAAAAATAAAATGTGAATATATAGTTTCTTTTTCAGCTTCAGAACGATTTTTGCTTTACTTGTATTTTTGCATATATAGTATAATATCAATAATACAGACAGAAAAGTTGTGATTGAACTTTATCTGCAATTAAACTGAACATTTTGCAAACTTTCCTTTTAAAGATATGACTTAAAAAAAAAGATTTTCCCCTGCTTGAAAATGCTTTGTTTTTACATTTAAAACTATGCATTTCTTGAATAATCCGATGAGCTTCTTTTCATTTCATGATAAACCTTATGACCTGTACTAAGGAAAAAATTTGAATAACACAGAATAAAATGCAAATATAAATTGCAGTAATAACTTTGATGTATGCAAATAAGTCATTCAGGTGTTGTTGGGTTTTTGTTCTTTTTTAATGAGACAGGACAAATAAACTCAGCAGCTGAAGGTTCAAGTTAAAACGGCATCGAGTCGCTTCCTCTGTTCAGGATGCCAAACAGACAAAGGCCATCCCCGAGCATATGCCATTTTCTTTCAACACTCTACTCTATATTGGCAACAAATATAATGTATAATAATAGATAAAATATAAATGCACGATAAAATATTATGAGGCAATTGTAGATTATAAAATAATAAGGTATTTTGGTAATAAAGATAACAAGTAAATTCTTAACTGTATCCTCGTTCTCAGGGTCATGCTACACTTGTGCAGATTTATGGTTATTTATGGTTATTAGATATTTGAATCTTATGAGCTGTAACTTCCCTAAAGCTCCTCAGATGCTGCTTAGAAATTTCCCTCATTATCTCTCCAAAGTGAATCCACTTCTTGCCTCAAACCAGTCCCATTTGGTTGTTTATTGATTGACTTCCTGCAATAGCAAGCTTACCCAAAAAATATTATATTTAACTCCACAAGAAACTAAAGGAAACTAAAAGGCTGCTGTTACTGTACCTGAAATGGTCTTGTAGTCCATTAGATCAAACATAATGACGAAAACACAAGACCAAGTAATGACAAGAGCCAGAACTAAGATCCAGGCCAGCGGAGAGCTGAAAGTAGAGTAGAAGTCATCTGTAAGGGATTTCTTCAACATCCTCATAGGTGGTGCCCCAGCGTCTCCATTCTTGTGGTCGAGCACCATGGTTGTAGTGGTCGATGTTCGTGCTAAGGATTAACAGAATATCAGAAACTTTGGTTAGTAAAATATGCACATTACTTTTCAATGTACTTTTCTTTTTTTTTTTTTATCCCTAATATACTAAGAAAATTAGTAAACCAGAAGTTATGAAAACCAAACACATTGTTTTATTCAAATACATATTACAAAAACTTTTCACTGGGAGCTGTTGTAGGTGCAGTTACAGCCTTAGTAGCAGAGGTGGGAAGTAAAAAAGTACAAATACTTTGTTAATATACTTCAGATATTATTATTATTACTCCAGGTACTTTTTGAGGTCGTGGAACTTCAGCACAAAGAGAGTGACAGCTGGGAGCCTGGTTTCTCCAGCTGTCTCCAGCTGAATGTGAGGTTGCCTCTATGTGGTGTCAAACCATAGAGCAAACCGGTAATGGTTCACCTTGGCTGTGCCCTATGATGTCCTCCACGATTCAGATATGAGTATGAAAAAAATCGCCCTGGATGTTGATACTGATATGAAGTGGGTAATGTGTTAGAAATAAAAGAATGCCATCTGGTTTGATGTAAATGAAAATAATCAAACTACAGAATGCTGAATTAAAAAAACAAATCGAAAAACCAAAATTTAAAAAATGATATGGCAGGCTAGTCCATTCTGGTGAAATTTCAGTGCAGCAACTCAAAACAGTACTCAGCAGATGTTTGCCCAACACATACTTTGATACATTTATGACAAAGTCAGTGCATTCACCTAATCAGTGTCCCGGGGGGGGGATCGCCTCCTAGATCTGGACCAGGGCCTTACTGAGCTACTAGACAGTCATCAGCTGGATCGAAACATAATGTCCCAGAAGTGTTCTATTGAATTTAGGTCAGGCAAGGGGGGGGCAGTCATTGGTATCAATTCATTCATCCTCCACGCACTTCCTGCGTACTCTTGCCACATTAAGCCCGGCATTGTTGTGCATCAGGAGGACCCATTGCACGAGCATTGAATCTGACAGTGGTGATGATACCTATGGGCAGTCAGGGTGCTGTTGCCTAGCTTGTGAAGGTCTGTGTGTCCCTTGATATAGAGACCTCCACACACCATCACTGATCCACCCCCAAACCAGTCATGCTGAATGAAGTTACAGGCAGCAGAGTGTTTCCTACAGCTATTGTCGGCATATTCACATCTGTCACATGTGCTCAAGTGTCTGTGGTGGACATGTCAAATCTGGCATTCTGTGGCAATTGGCAATCAGCCCCCCCCCTCATAAAGTCTGTTTCTGATTGTTTGGTCAGAGGTATTCACACCAGTGATGTCATTTTGTAGCTCTGGCAGGGCTCATCATATTTCTCTTTGCACAAAAGAGCAGATACCAGTCCTGCTGCTGGGTTAAGGACCTTCGATGACCCTGTTCAGCTCTCCTAGAGTAACTGCCTATCTCCCAGAATCTTCTCCATGCACTGTCCAGGGAGAGACAGCAAATTTTCCAATAGAAATTGGATTGATTTGGATTGATGTCATACTCTGATTAAAGAGTGTTTATTTAAATGTTCTGAGCAGTGTATAAACTAAACTTACTAATCTTAGTTTCTTGTTATTCAAACACAGTAATGTTAATGTTTAAATTCAGACTGATATTTCATCCTATGACAGCTGGGATGGGCTCCCCTGCCATCCTTATATAAATAAGTAAAAGAAAGTGGATGATGGATAGTTTTAGTTTAGACTGTAAACTACTTACATTTAAGCTCTCTAATTCATTAAAATGAAAGGATATAGCCAACTGAACCCACATCAGAAGTTACCATTCATGTCCATATGGTTTAACTAGACTCAGTTACACTAACCAAGTGTTGTTAGTGTAGCTTTCTTAATCTGGATTTTTGTGTATTTTCGTTCATGTTGTTTCTAATGTATTGTTTTGCTTGGGCTCTGTTTCATAAAGCAGTGCAGCATAAAGAGTTTATTTTGTCTCATAACACCAGTCGCCATCCAGTTGTTCATATTTCTGTGGGTGTATTGAGCTTAGACCACCTGTTGACTCTCTTCAGCTCAGTGTTGGCAGCTACTGTGGGATACTCTGTTACTGCTGACTCAAACAGCTTAGCAGCACTCTAAACACACACAGATCAATGAGGTTAGGTGTGTGTGTTTGATTTTTATATATCTCTTAACCTATTTTATAATTGACCATTTGTATGTTTAAGTCTAGCTAATATTTCTCTTTATCTACATGGACAAAGCCAGGAAAACGCCTGGCCCCTGTAATATTAATAACCACCAATACTGCCTGTGTTATGAAACATGTCTACGTTATAAACAGTATTTGTTTTTTGAATAATATATATCTACTTTTTTTAACCGTTTTTACTTTGTCCTGGGTTTGTCAGCGTATCCACATGCTCAGTTTAAGGTATTTAGACAATTAGTGACCACACTATGATCAGATTGGGCATTCAGAGATGGGATAAATATCTTATTATGTTATAAGTTTGATCACAAATTATGTAGTTTACAGGCTGATGTAGTGTCTTGTAGCAATATTCAGAGGTTCAAAGACTAATAATAGAAACTACTGAGTTACAGAACATTAACCTGCTTTATACTTTGTATCTACTCTAGACCAAGACGATTTCTTAAACTTTTTAAAGTTAGAATTTTTGGTGTAAATCTGCACTTTAGCTCCCAAAGTCTTCAGCTGATACACAGATTTCTGACTTTCTATACTGTAGGTGTATTGTTAGTAGCAATTTTTTGAGAGCCTTCCTTTTTCCCAGGTTTTTATGGATAGATTTGAGCATGCACTGCAGTTCACTGATGATCTCTAGTTCAGCACTATGGTCCAAAGCCACATATCTTAAAAACAAGTATTCATGATTTTGGCAGGAGGTTCCAGTGTATACGTGTACTTCTGTCTTGTACCACTGTCAGGTCTTACATGTCCCTTTTTTTTTCTATATTGTGAAGCACTAAGTCAGATTTGCTTTACAATACAGTTCTTTTAAATACATGACAATAAACTACTTAAATTATGTTTTAGCTTTCTACTGATCTTTAAACCTTGTCCTAAGACACACTGTAAGGGGAAAAAATTCACTTGTACAATAATGAAAATCAATATTTAAGTGTCGAGATAGCTATGAAATGCATTCCAATTTTTAAACAATTTCATGTATTTAATTTACCAGTCTGTGAGCTCCTATTTTAGCAAACCCCCCAATGCAGACATTGTAACACAAGCAAGACGATGAAGACCATTTTTGGAATTTAGTACTGGAAATAAAAACATTAACAGCACGTGAATATTTCCTTCCCCCTTGGGCTTGATGCTTTCCCTGACCACTGTTTTCAAAACTCAACTCTAAATGGTGTGACCATCCATCCATGCTTTATTCCTCCTTTTATGGCTGACCTGTCTCCATGCTGTGGATGACATTTCTGCCATTGCTCTCACAGGGTATCCATGACAGCTGAGCTCAGAGCAGTCATTAAGAGCTAGTGGGGCCAGAATGGAGGGAAGTGTTGTCATAACATTCCCTTAATGAGTGCACAGAACTGAACTAAACGCAGTAAAGACCTTTTAAGATCCTGATGGTTGAGCCTGACAGTGTTATAAATCAGGTTAAAAGTTTGATTAAACATAACCTACAGCAACATTCAGACGGCACATCCTCAATATTACAAGAGAAAAAGCAGACCTGTTTGTGTGGTTAAAGACTCTATTATTTGTAATCTTTGTGTGGAAAAACAACAGTTTGCCAGCATACTAAACAGCTGGATTTCTTTCTGCCCAGTGCTTTCTAATTTTACTGAAAATGATGGAGAGACTACTTTTGGTCTCTGCCTCACAGCCGTCAGTTTAATTCCCCAAACATGAAGCATCTCTACAGCAAGTTCTTTTTTTTTCTGAAAAAGGGAAATAATTATAAGATAACTGTCTGTCTTGACAGTCACATTTATATTAGGAAATAATCTTATGATTCCTAATATCCATCCACCCATCCATTTTCTTCCGCTTATCCGGGGCCGGGTTGCGGGGGCAGCAGCCTAAGCAGAGAAGCCCAGACGTCCCTCTCCCCAGCCACCTCCTCGAGTTTATCCAGGGGAACACTAAGGCATTCCCAGGCCAGTCGAGAGATATAATCTCTCCAGCGTGTCCTGGGTCTGCCCCGGGGCCTCCTCCCGGTGGGACATGCCCAGAAAACCTCACCCAGGAGGCGCCCGGGGGGCATCCTTGTCAGATGCCCGAACCACCTCAACTGGCTTCTTTCGATGTGGAGGAGCAGCGGTTCTACTTTCTCAATTCTGCATCAATTTTTATGGCCAGTCCCTTTTACTTATTTGTATCTATCTTTGTAATTGAAGTTAGAGTCATGTCATGTCATTTTAAAATATTTTTGATTTATGTTGTATTTTTAAAAAACACAGACTTTTTTCAGAGAAATTGACTGCAAGACAAAATCATTATGCTGTCCTTCAGCTTTGAACGTCCAATGGGATATTAAAGATGGGCAGAAAATCCTTTCCAGCATCTTTATTATATGGAAGAAAGGAATGACTGGAACACAGTTGTGATAGTTTATAATTAGGATACAAAGTTATCTTAATTTACTTGATAGTTATATTATATGCATTATATAATCTGTACAGCCATTAGAGTGAACATAGTCTCTCCCCCATTTGTCTTCCACTTTTTTGTCATAGTCATTACCAACAGTAAGTACTGGAAATTCATTTACACACACACACAGCCACATTCATAACATTTACATATTCATAATATGAAAGCAAAGCTTTGTAATCATGCATTGTTTACCAATGATGTTTACAACAGTGCAGACAGTCAGACATCATTACAGTCTAAATACTGTGAATTAAATTAAGCAAATGTGGTCGCCCAGCAAAATGGATTTTCAAATGAATGGCGGCTAACGAGCTGCAGTTCTGTTTAGTTAGTGGAACGCTGAGCTGCTACACCAACAGCAAATGTCTGCTCGTGCACAAGCTGCCGATTCATTTGTTTATTCAGCAAGAAGGGACATTTTATTAGATTTTTTTAGAAACTAAGTGTAACAGCTACACATTTAATATAATTAAGATGTGATGAGAGTAAACACGGCAATATCTAACATCAACCGCTGGGATTACCGGCCATACAGACAACACGAGCCTCGAGCAGCAAGACAACACTGAATTAAATTAGTCTTTTGTGTCATTATTTAAGAGAATGAATATGTTACTTCAAGCTTACCATCTTGTTCTTTTTTCCTGATGTAGTTCTGACATAGCTTGGACTTTGGGTCATTATCTTGCTGTAGAAGGAACCCCTGATCAACTAAGTGCACACCAGAGGGTAATGCATGAGACTTACTTACCATGACCACTATTAGGCTATGCATGAAGCTGTTACAACTGAGTACAATACTGTTCAACTGATGCTCACGAGGGAATGGTACCACAGTGTGTTTGTGTTCCATCACTGCTTTTATGCAGACACAGGTGTAATCCGGAGTAATCCAGAAAAGTTGGAACACTTGTAGGAATTAGAAGCACCAGCTATCAAGGCTTGATTAACATCATTGCTGTGAAACAGCTTTATGTTATTAACCCATGTTGTGTTCCCTGGAAAAAGGATATTTTTCAGTTTTGTGTAACCTCACCTTTTTTTCAACCTCTGGCAGTTCACCACTTACCTCCGTACCATTTTAAGCTATTCATTGGACTTGAACGACTTGAATTGCAATAAATAACTGGAAAAATTGGGTTGTTCTAAAACTTTTGACTGGCAGTGTATATTTATAGCAATGATGGGTCAATTAAAAAAATTTTTGAATGCAAAAGGAAAGCATTCAAAATAATGTCTTGAAGGAAATTAATGTTTCTTATGATTTTACATAGGTTATTCAACCTTTTGTTAGCTACAACACAAAGAACAAGAAGATAAGTTCATTTCATGTTGCGTGTTTCTGTGGGTCAGCAACTCATTTACTGATCCCCCAAACAATCTCCCAAACCATTCAGCCTGAATAAGAGATAACCCAAACTGAAGCCAGAATCTTCAGTTGCATTTAATAAAGAGTTTGCCTCACAAAGGCCGGCTGTCATAATGATTTAAACCCAAAACCTCGCAACATTCGCCACTCTCCCCCTCTTTCTGCCCTCTTTCACTTGCTTCTCTTTCCTTCTCATTCCTTTCTCTCCAGCTCACCTCTCATCACCTTTCCCTAAGTTTTGACTCTGACTCAGATGAATTAAGTTGATTTAACGTGTGTCTGTCAATCTGACAGGGAATAAATAGGGGTTTTTTTAGGTGTCAGTGAAGAAGGCAAGGTGAAGATGTATGTCAGAGGACAGAACATCTGCTTCGCCCTGATTCCCATGAGTCCTCCTGCTGGCAAAGAGAAGCATCGTGACAGCCGCAGCCAGAGGTTAAAGCACCAATTAGCTACAGTTAATGAAGCCTCATTAGCCTCTGATAAGTTCCTCCTCCTCTTTCTCTCTCTCCCTTTCACACTTCTCCATTAGTACTCAGATATAAACTCTGACTGACCTCGCACAAGAATAAGAAAGTGATATACAGACATATAAAGAGACTGACCGACATTATTATTCCACAGGTTAATCACAAGTTCACAATGCTAGGTGCACAACTCATTTAAAACTTTAATCCCGAAAGATTTATTCCAAAAAAATGCAGTGAAACACTAATTTTCAACCTGGTAATAAGTTGCACTTTATGAGGTTGAAGCTCCTTGATTAGCAAAGACCACTTGTGAAGCCTTAAACTTAATGTTAAGCGTTGTTGCCACCAGTATTTGGCTGTTTTGAACTCCAGTGTTATGACTAGGGCAGTGGATCATGGACAGTGCACCTGGACATGTCAGCCACAGGGTTTATGTTTTTAGAAAAAAAACGTGGGGATTAATTTACAAAATTAACCATTTTTTTTATGTAAAAGGACAGCAACTTCAAGAAATGGGATACTCTGACAGTATCCATGATGCTTTTCCTATAGCATTCATGCTTTGGCAGTGTATGAAATTACAGTGATGAGTTATTTAAGCACCCACAAATTTTATGTAAAAAAAAAGGTGTGTATGTATGTAATCTCTAGAAAAAATGCAGGTAATGTTAGACGGTAGAATACTGTATTATAAAGTGGTATCATTATACTGTAGGGACTTCATGGGTCACACTGATTGGAAAATCAAGTAGATTATTTATAACGTGAGCTTGTTCGTGGCAACATGTGCTTAACTCAGGTTGTAGAAACAACCCCACCCCGCAGCATGGTGGATACAGAGCAGAGGGCAATTCAGAGACTAAGGGAGAGGTGGGAGCAGAAAAATAAAGCTTGTGTCCAAGCTTGTCCTTCTGCAAAGTACAGACACCACACACACACACGTGCACACAGCCATGCATACACATAAGTCAGCATCATTAAATCGACCCCCTGCTAGTTTTTTCCAAACAGGGGAAGGCCCAGAGCAGCGAGAGGTAAAGAAGCTCACATCAATTAACACGGAGGCAGGCATGTAGGATGAACTGAGGGACAGAAACGTATTACTCGCATCAAAGGGCGAAAGAGTCATGACCGGCAACGTGTGCGATTCAAAGCACCCCTGCTGGAAGACATATTTTATGTGTGTACGGTACATCACTGCAGAATCTGTAATGATGAATGTTCTGCATGCTTTAAAGTGCACTATATATCATTGCTTGTTATGAGTAAATACAGCAAACAGGCAGTAAATGTACTGGTTTACAGTGTGGCAAGCTTCTTTATTTGTGCAGGTTATTTGAAGGAATCCCTGTCTCATTACAAAGGTTGTAGGAGGAAGACAATTAGACTAAAATGGCATTTTGTAAAACTTTACCTGTGCACAACAGCACATGTGTCTTATTTTCCACAGTATATATATATAAACAAACACTAACATCTTGAAGCAGTCTTTTTATGGCTTAGAGTTTTCCATGGTTCTTCTATGACTGTTAGCTGTTGTCTTGTGTGACACCGTGTTAGCTATTTTAACTTTAAACATTTGTTAAATAGTATTTTGGCTACTGCTATGTTGTGTTTTTTTTGGCCAAAATTTCAATATTTACATGAAATAAGGAGTGCTTATTCATCAGCTAATGCTGGCAACTTGGTTAGCAAGATACATCCATAAACAGCAAGGGTTAATACAGAGGTTCCCAAAGTGTGGGGCCCGCCCCCTAGGGGGGGCACAGAGCCATTGCAGGGTGGGCGCGGTATGAAAAGAAAAAAAAAAAAGAATGCTTGCACATTGCTAGCATAATGGGCAGGTTTTTGACGGGGACTACTGGGTTAATACATCATGGATATCTATTGAAAAGTGCTAAGTATCGGTCTAATAAAACACTAGATTTCATTCACCAAAACTGAAACACAAATTTCTTGGCCAGCCTGTACCATCATATTATTTATCCAATTTTTCCACTGAAATGCTAGCTACTGGCTATGGATACAAACCGGTAAATCAGACAATTTGTGTTGATGTGATCAGTCGTACAAACATTATCTTGCATTTCTATACCAGGCTTTAATAAGTTATTGATCCTATTCACGCTTGCGTTTAGGAGGACCCAGTAACCCAGTGTGACTTTTGAATCGCTTGCAACCTCATGCAAATTGCTTTTGCGTAATCACTTTTGTTTTGCATTGTTAGTTTATGATCTTGGACTTTTACCTGGCTGTATAGAACTCTATATTAATTTATTAAAGCTGCCAATATTAAACAGTGCTCTATGTGTAAACCAGTATGAAGGTATAGAAAACATGTGTGGACACTGAATCAGAAGTTTGTAATAAAACTGGTCTTTTAGGGAGAAAATCTGAATAATATGGGCCATTGGTCCATTTAACTGGTCTATAATTACTTAACTTGTAATAGTAATAGCTTTGCAATTGTGTACTCAACATTGACTTTTAAATCTGAAAATTTGTATCCATTTCTTATTGAGATTGTTTCATACAGAGACATGCAGTTTTTCAGAAATCTTTTTTTACAGGCATGAAGTGAAGAGGTATTCTTTGATTGTAATAGATATACAAGGTGGCTTGCTCTTCAAGCTGGTAGACAAAACCAATTTTCTTTCACTTTTTTACGTAATTTTCAGACAGGGAAAGAAAGTATGTGTTGCATCTTGGTCGATGTGATATCCTCGTGTTGGCGTTGTTCCCAGATCATCATAATTAATGTTTTTCCAGGTTCAACATTCCAAGTGACCAATCACCTGCGACTTCGAAAGACCCACCTTGAAACTAACCCAAACCCTTTTGATTCATAGATTCAGCATACAACCAATAGTGTAGGCCTCTTAGTTCAAATTGTCTTCACTTATGTTTGTAAAGTGATCACGGAAGCTACTGCAATTTTGCATGACAACATTTGTTTTTGTAAGGCGGCTATTTTTCGAAGTCGCAAAAGTCACAAGAAGGTGATTGGTCACTTGGAATGTTGACCCTGGAAAAACATTAATTATGATGATCTGGGAACAATGCCAACACGAGGATATCACATCATCCGTTGCATCTTATATAAGCAAACCAGGAAATTTCAGAGTAGATGAAGAGTCTAAAAATCTAAGGCTACGTTCACACTGCAGGTCTTAATGCTCAATTCCGATTTTTGATCAAATCCGATTTTTTTCTGTGTGGTTGTTCACACTACAAATAAAATGTGACAGCAAACGCGATCT
>VUQR01013771.1:0-10657 GCA_015108515.1 Hemichromis elongatus | reverse complement strand
GGAGGTGGCTGGGGAGAGGGAGGTCTAGGCTTCTCTGCTTAGGCTGCTGCCCCCGTGACCCGGACCCGGATAAAGCGGAAGAAGATGGATGGATGGATGGATGGATGGATGGATGGATGGAATACAGATTGTTTGACAAGTGACCTCAATATTCCTGAAAGATCCTGGAATTATTTCTATACACTATGATAAGCTTTGGTTTACTGTGGTTGAAATGTACCAATGAGCACACAAATTGTAAGTTACACACCTTGAGTCCACTCCACTTTCTGTTTCTGGTCAGGTGCGCTCATCTCGTAGGTTTTACTGTGGGTTTTCACACAGAACAGACAGCGCTTCCCCTCCCTGTCTGGAATAGACTGAAACAGAAAGCACAGGCACACAAACAGAGAAAAATGTGTGTAAGTCGGAGCATTGGGTAAATTTTATTTTTATATTTTAACAGCCTTCTGTATGTTTAGTATCATTATTACATCCTGATTGTAAATAAGGTTAGCAGGTTTTTAAAGCAGGCCACACAAAAGGCATCATATGTTTTGTAAAGAGTTAAACATACTGAGTTTTCCTCACTAACCTCTAT
Source organism: Hemichromis elongatus (assembly GCA_015108515.1). Lineage (NCBI taxonomy): Eukaryota > Metazoa > Chordata > Actinopteri > Cichliformes > Cichlidae > Hemichromis > Hemichromis elongatus. The sequence continues at coordinate 10,077 of VUQR01013771.1, read as the reverse complement.
GACACAGGTCTGATCCAGCTGGATCTCCCCTCTCTTGTCTTTTAAGTCCTCGCTGACGTAGTAGGCCATGGAGGAGGGCTTCAGCACAAACCAGCGCTCAGTCCAGTTCCTACGCACATGCCCCTTTTTCCACATGTAACCCTGCAAAACAAGGGATCAATTGAAGAACAAAGAAAGACAAAAATGTCAAGGGCGCAGTCAAATTGGCTCCAGTGACACAGCATAACTCACTCTCTTGAGAACGCTGTGATAGATCTCCAGAAACACCTCATCTAAAGCCAAGCTGAAAGCCTCAGCACTGGTGACCCTCAGCAGGCGGCCCGTACTCATATCCTCCAGGAAGTTCCACACGGACATTCCCTCTTCCCATACTGTTGCATCCTGGGATAGTAAGTCCTCCATGGGCTTCCCATCCCACTCCTCGCTCATTGCAGTGGAGATTTTCTTGAGGAGATATTCCACCTAAAAGCATTAAAATATTTGTATACAGAAGTTTTTGCACATCACGAAAAGCAGATAATAATGGCAACTGTAATGCAAATACTGACAACACAGATTGCATTCTGTGGTTTTGTAATATTACTTTTCATGAGGAGCTCACTGAGTAACATCTACAGAAGCCGTTTATTTTTATCTCTGTCGACAGGAAACCAAAAGCATTATGGAGGAAGTGCAGGAAGGAAGAGCCTCATTAACTAACTTACTTGCACTTGTATTTTCTTACTGAGAAAATATTTAACTGTGTCAGGACACACCGATCATATTTCTTTTTGGGTATTTGGGTATAGCAGTGTCTAAAAGCAACATATGTTTTGCTGGTGTATCTCTCTTTATTTGATTTTTATTGGCCAGGATTTATTTTAATTCAAAAGTGAGTTGTTTAACTTGCTGTACAATGTGTCAATTTTTGCACGGCCTACAAATTACATAAAATATAATTATTATGAAATTAAGTCTTTTCAAGAAAACCCTAATGAATCAGGCCTCAATCAAATCCCTAAAATAAAGTCTTCTTCTTTAAGTGTTTCTACAAATTATCATTGAACACATTTCACTCTCCTTGCTCTTTATAACTGTTACCTCCTCTGGTATCATCACCAGTGGGTATCGGTCCTCTGACAGAAGGTTGAATAAACAGAAGAGCTTGAAGCAGTCCCTTTCCGATAGCAGTCCCCCCTGTGGCACCCTTCTGAAGTTCTTCTTCATGGTCATTGTCCAGCACAGGTCGTCAAATTTCTCCTTATTAAACATTCCCTCTTTGACCTGGAAATGCACAACTGGAAATGCTCTAAACTGAAACTAAAAGTGCAATTTTTAAAACAGTTTTACAGAAGATTATTTGTTTCCTGAGGGGTGTGCTACGAAGGAAGTTCAACACTGCCTGGCTTTCTTATCATGACAGTGGTTATCAACTTTCACTCTTAACTCACACGTTCTGCTTCAATCTCTGTGCACACTTATATAAAATGGGACTCGACTGAGCACTGTGTGAAGGTTACAAAGATCTCTAAAGTTTATATAAATATAAGAGTAAAACACAACACGGCTGCTGCAAATAAGACTGAGTGCTTCAGAAGATCATTAAATTATAATAACTCAACTGTTCTGGTAGCTACAACTCTTAACAGTGCAAAAAAAAAAAGTTAAGCAGCATTAGCATAAAAATATCACCAGCTGAGTACATGGAAAATCCTGTGACAATGTGACACACAATTTCCACTGCTGTGTTGCTAGTGAGGTACTCATTTTATTAAGTACACCTGTTTGAAATATTTAATGAGCCAGTCACATGCAGCAGATCAATGCATTTGGCGTATAGACATGATTAACTCAAGATGACCTGCTGAAGTGTAAACTAAGCATCAGAATGGGGAAGAAAGTTGATTCTAGTGACTTTGAATATTGCACGATTGTTGGTGCCAGATAGTCTGAGTATGTATCAGCAGTTTTTTGCTGCTGATCTGCTGGGAGTTTCCCCCACAGCATTCTCTGGAGTTTACAGAGAATGGCCAGAAAAAGAGAAAATATCGAGTGGCAAAAAAAATCCCTTGACTGCTTCAAGCTGATAGGAAGTCAACAAGGATTGAAATAACTACTCATTACAACTAAGGTATGGAGAAGAGCATCTCTGAATGTACAAAACAGTCAAACCATGAAATAGATGGGCCACAGCAGCAGAAGGCCACAGTTCCATCAGCTAAAACAGGAAACTGAGGCTATAGCTTCATACAGGCTCACCAAAACAGGACAAAACATAATTGGGAGTGGGAGTGGGTCTGATGTCTTGATTTCTGCTGTGACATGTTTTTTTTTTGTTTAGTTTTTTTGTTAGTGTAATAATGGTGGGAATATTTTCTCGGCACACTTTTGCCCCTTAGTACCAACTAATAATCATTGAAAGATTGCAGCCTACCTGAGAGTCATTGTAAAAAAAAAACAACAACAAAAAAACAACAACTCCGGTATAAAAATTGAAAATGTCCTGGTGATTTTCTGTTTTCTAATAAAGGTTTTCATAAAGTGTAAATAGTCAAATTTAATGTGCGATTAAAAAATTCCAGATTTTTTTGTTTGTTTTTTTTCGCTGACCATATCCCCCCTTTATGATCTGATGGCTGCTTCCATGCTCCACGCCACAAAGCTCAAATAATCTCAAACTGGTTTCTGTAACATGATAATGAGTTCATTGTACTTAAATGGCCTCCACAGCCACCAGATCTCCATCCAATAGAGCACCTTTGTGATGTGGTGAAATGAGAGATGTGCAGCGACTGTGTGAAGCTATCATGTCAATATGCACCATAATCTCTGAGGAATGTTCCCAGCATCTTGTTGAATCTGTGCCGAAGGTTTAAGGCAGCTCTGAAGTGCAGTGTGACTATTAGAGTGGCCGATGAGGCTAGCTAACACGTATTCCTTCAGCAGAGAATGTTGGGCTTTCAGTCAATTCAAAACTGAAACTCTGAACATAAACTGCCCGACCATGTTACGGTCTCAGCATAATGTCAAAAGAAAGTCGGCCAGTGTCACTTGAAAGTCTGACTTCAAGTTTGTGATAGCCAACTCATTAATCCCGCTTTGTAATCCTCATTTGTGATTCTAGGAAATTTAACAATGCATTTGCAAGTTTTACTCGAAACTGAGTGAATACTGCATTAAATGGGAATGTCTTTCAACTGCAGATTGGCACACAGTACTGCACGATCAGCTGGCAAGACATGTAAACATAAACTTAGGTGCCCAAGTCAATGTTTGTGGTAATGAAGGAGCATGAGATCGAGGGCGAAGGTACTGCTCAGTGGTCTAAGCTCCTTAGACTACGATGACCTGGATGACTGAGAACCTTCAAAGACGTACTGCTCAGTGATGTGTTTGTGGTTTTGAACAACATATACGAGTATAACTGCAGCTGAAGGAAACCCTTTTCTTAGATTGTATTTTTTACATTACCTTATCCAGTATGTATTTGCTGAGGTAGGGCATGTAGCCATGATTAGACACTGGTCCATCATCATCATCCTGGAAATGCTGCTCCAGAGCAACGGGATCGTGTGGGATGTTCAACACTGTGTACAAGTTGTGGGAGAGCACCTGGGGAATTAAAACAGACATACAGGGAGTTTATGGATAAAACTCAGCACATCTCCTAGACGCTCCCTTATTTCTTCACATATCCTCAAACAAACCCTCACAAGCGAGTAAGCATGTCAGGGCAGCTTTCTGCTATTTCCCTGGATTCTTCTAACCAAAGGGAGGGGGGTCAGTCAGGCATGCAGGGAGTGGAGTGATAGCAAGTTATCAAGCAAAATAAAACCTACTGAGGGGGAAACAAGGCAAAACATTATGTCCGTCTTTTATTTAAAAAATCCTGGCAATTTTGTGTGGTATCAAGGCCACAGGACAAGGTTGGACTTTCACCTCCACTTTGAACAGGCTAAACGTCTGTTAAAGTCTGAAAATATGTGGATTTGATTGCGAGCTTTTAATAAGTCTGCGTGTCTCATGTTTTTCTGATTACAACACGAATTCACACACAGTATACCCCCACACGCACACACCAGTACCTCTGAGTTCTGACTTTAGATAGAGTCAGAGTAATGACCGAAGTAAAACTGCCAGAATATAAAGCGTTTGTCTCTCTCCAGCGGGCGCCCCGCTCGGTCTCAGTTTCCTGATCTTAAAAACCTCTCGCACCAAAATTCCCCTTACCTTTAACTGCGACTTGGAAACTTTCCCGCACTTCTCCACGTCCAGCGACGTGAAAGCGTACCAGATGGACTTCAGGAGTTCGGATTTTAGGTCCATTTTTTGGAGACCGCCGGGAACGCGCAAATCTACATTTCCGAAGCGGTGCGCAGCGGCTTTTGACGCAGCCACGGGTGAGCGTCCGTGTGGTGAGAACAGCCAAGCAAAATGTGGAGCAGAGCACACACTGCGGTGCAAACGACAAAGGGCCAAAATTATCAGATGTGGTGCAGATTTAAAGAGGCGGAGAGCCGAAACAAACCCTGGTTCTCCTCCCGTCTCATAATTCAACAAAACGATTTAAAATAGTGGGGGGAAAAGCAGACATACATGGATGGAGCTCAATAGTGTGAATACATTTACGTGGCAATCTCACACTACAACATGTATTTAGAGAAGTGTATTTCTCCTGGGAGGGAGGGTTTCTGAATTCCTCAAAGCACTGCCAGCCAAAAGCCGAAACTAAAGAGGAGGGATCCTGTTGTTATCAGATTCAGGAGACTTGCGAAAGGGCACACCCATCTTAGTATAGAGCCTAAGGCCACATTTATTTGAGCAGGGTTTAAGGGTGCCACAATGTATGTAGCCTGTGGCAAGACTGTGACACTGAAGCACTTGCGGTTAATATTAGTAGGAGTAAAGGTTTTATTATTTAGCTCAATGACTGTGGATTATTTTTCATGTTGTGTTTATGTGCATAACTTGCAGACATTTATTGTTTTGTACCTGGTGAGCGTTTAATTTAATGCAATGGGGGTAAAGAATCACGTATGCTGGGTTCAGACCTTTGATTCAATTCAAACGGACTGGAAACAGAGCATAAAAAGTCTGTGGTTTGTCTGAATTCAGGTGTCCAAATCTCTCTCAGAGCTCCTCTTTGGTGTGATGAAACTGGAGGTGGAAGCATGGCCTAACCTCAGGCAAAATAGGATAAAACAAGCACGGCCTAATCAGACAGAAACCTTATTAGCCCACAATGTAGGCTAATCAATAGCATAATTAGTTCATGAAAAGGTTGTCATTGTTCAGAGGTCATTGCCTAAAGTCTGTCTACATCTAACAGCCATACATGTTGGTTTTAAGGTAAATATGAGGGTAAAGAAGGAAAGACTTGATCACATTTTCCATTTCCATAAACTATTATTTTGTGCTCGATGGACCAATCAATGCTGGCTTAGGCTGCTCTGTTTCATCACTCCTAGCTGTGCATATGCTGCACTCTGTTATCTCCCTTCAAGGGCAGATCTAATCACTATTGTCTCAGGTGCACAGCAGAAATGAGATGTCACTCAGTTAGCCATAATTCAGATTTGCGTGGCCAGAGGTCCCAGCGATGATCTACTTCTCAATGCAATGAGAATTTACTGCTTTGGCACACCTCCAGCATGACCTTCCCAATGAAATAAAGATATAGAGCTGCTTCTATAGCTCTTTAAAATGCAAGCATGAGGTTCCCACATTAAGGATGAGGGCTATTTATCTACATTAAAGAGAAAGAAAAAGACATTAGAACACCGAAGAGCTTCGCAACATGTTTATTATGCATGAATCTTCATGACAAGAAATGTTTTCTTTGTTTATTGTTTAGATAAATAGTTTACAGTGTAGGTCATGCTTCCCTGCACTGCTGGTAATCATATACCAGAAATACATTATTAAATAGGGAAAGTTTTTCATATATTACATTAATAGGAACAATAAAAAGGAAGAAATAAGGAGATGTACCATAATGACGAGGCTGAAAGGCTTTCATATAATTTCAGTGCATAGTAATACTAAAACATTTACAATAAAACACGTTTACATTCATCTTATTGAAATACATTCCTTATACCTTTGCATATATCTCACAAGTATAATGTTAAGCTAAAAATCTAAGAAGAGGAGCAAGAAAAAATGTTTACATAACCCAACTTTTGCTGTTGCTTGTTGTTTTGTTCCAGTAGTGTGTGTGTTTTTAGTCATATCTTTCAATAATGTGCTTTGGAACAACACAGTGACATCTGGAAGATACTGTTCAAAAGCAGTCATAATTTAACAAACTCTCTAACCAAAGGGCACGACACAGTGGAAATTACTACCGACTACTGGGTGTATAAGCAACACAAAATACCAGACAGTAATATTAATCTCTTTTTAAAGCACCTAAACCAATGCAGAGGGATCTCTGAGATGGGAAAATTAAATGAAGTAGATACAGACGTCTGTGAGCGCAGCCAGACTAAACGATCAAAGTGGAAAACAGCTGGTGAACATTCCTGTGCATTTAGGACTGAGGTGTGCCAGAGGTGAAAAGATCCAAGGATCGAATATGTAATACTGTACACAGAGAGGTATATTATTTCATGCTGTCATTTAAACATTTCTTAATTAATTCATACAGCAAAAAGGAGGAAATGTCTCACTGTACTGAGATCTGAAGTCCGTTGTACAAACCCGGTTGTTCCTACACTTGCATGTAGCACAAAAAACACAACATGAAAAGACAACCTCCATTATTCATGCTGAGGCCAGTGAGTGTAATACTGCTGCAAAGGGAAAAGTGACCCACAAATGTTGTAATTCTACTGAAACTGCTGAAGGATAATATAAGAAAAACATTAAAGTTGCAATATGCATTTTTTTCCTGTAATACTTCATTTTAAGGTAAATGTTAACTAAACAGTGATCAGATTGGTAATCTATGGGACTCTCTGCACCAAGGTATTAAATTTTTCAGGAAAATGTCAGATTTTGCAATGAAAAGAGGTAAAAGAGCATATTGACTTCCTTGGCAGCTATCCGTAGCTTCCCTCATCTTGCTGTAAAGAAGGACAGTGGAGGAATTTAAGCGATGTGCTGGATTTCTGAGCACAAGTTTGACCTTTGACTGTTTTTTCAAAGAATCATCTGTCACATGTTTGGGGCGAGTTTTAGTGCTATATAAGTCCTACAAATTCCTGTTTTTTTTTTTTAACTTCCCAACTCTATTAAGCTTAAATGGCCAATCCACCCAGGAGCAGCTAGCCTCATTCATTAGATCGAGTATTAATGTGCTACTACACGTCCATGCTGTCTCGGTGCCAGTTTATTGGCTAACAGACAAGCCAAGGTAATGCCTCCAATCTGTGTGAAGGCTAACCCCAACACAGTAGCAGCAATATGGAAGACATTGTCGTTGACCAAACTGAAGACTTTGCGGAAGCAGCCATGCGGATGTATCCCCGCGGCAGCCACGCTGTCACCATCATCTGCCAGAAGAGGCCGATTCTTGCAACCCTTTCGCCTCACGCAGCAGCTGTCGGGCAGGGACACCGAAGTGCCGTTCTCAATGGGCAGAAAGTTCATATGCTGGATAGCCCAGTCAGACACAAGCCAGTCACGCCAACCGTCAGCTCCACAACACTTCAGAGCCCTCTGCAGGCTGTCTAGAGCGTCGGCACGGCCTTCATCCTCGGTGTAGCCCGCCACTGCTCGCTGTAAACCGCTGCGAAATCCACCGGCAATTTCTTCACGGTAGAAGAGGCCAGAGAGTCCTGCTGCCAAACCAGCTACAAGTGCAGCAAGCTGAAAGAATCCATAAGCCCTTAGAACGCAAGGCAGGTTTGCAGCCACCCCTAGGCAACCCAGGAAGCCCCATGCAGTGATGGCCGCACCTGTGGACAAAAGGATGAGTGGGGCGTTGGGGTAGCGGTTTGCTGAGAGCATCATGTAGTCTGCCAGGGAAATTTGAGCCCACACACCCAGTGTGAAGATAGCCAGTCCAGCTGCCCAGAAGAGGCAGCTGAAGGCTAGGAGACCCAGACGCAAGAGGTGCATGACTCCGACGGACCGGCAGCAGGGTGGGCCAGGACCCACAGGTGGAGGAGCAGGGGGCGCCAGGGAGGCTTCTGAGCACACCGACAAGGAGAGACGCTGCTGTTGCTGCTGTTGCAGGCTGAGGTGCTCCTCTTGACCTTGGTATGGAGGCAGCAAGTAGCCAGGGATGGCAGAGGGTCGACGAGGAAGAGGAGGTGGAGTCAGCAGGTCAAGACTCCGTGAAGACAGTCGTCGTACAGCTAGCTGCTCACGCTCCCACTCCAAAGCTTGTCTGCTAGGACTCGGCCGAGCCGACAGTGAGTCGTAAGGCAGTGCACTCATGATTCTGGCTTTATCTACTCACTTCTCTCTCCGTTACACTCTCCCTCTCTCCTCCTTTTTCTTCTATCAGTGGCTTCACCCTCGTCCTCCTGCAACACACACAGCTGTTCCCCCAAAGCTTTATGACTGTTTATTAATCCTCCACCAGCAAAACCATTGCCAACTGGACTGTAAATCACACTGATGGGTGTTGCGTTGAGTCGTTATCTGCGTCCGCAGCTGCCTTGTTTCCGCCTTATTTATCTGTTTATTCTGAAGGTTCTTTCCATCTGCTCAGTCACCAGTCCTCCAAAGTCCTCTGCTGACAGTCACATCCCGACATCTGCCTGCTTGCTGCCCTGATCAAGAGAAGAGGTGATTGCAGTGGGAAATGACCGAGAATCAACCGATGCACACCCTCTCTCGGTGTGGAGGAGCCATTCCTTTGACTTTTACGGTTTTCCATTTGTAAAATAAATTACTACAGAATCAGTGGAGTAAAAGGTTATTTTTAAAGTCTTAAAACACCCTTAAATACTACATATTAAGAGCTTAACACTAAAAAACACAAACAAGTCTATTCTGCTTCATCGGGACTGCACTACTGTTATAATTATAAATAATAATTATAATTATTGCACAAAAACTCTGATATTTATGTATTTTGATTGTGCTCAATAGAAAAAAATGCCATAAAAATATAAAGTGAGTAAAAGGCAAGTTAAAAATAGAAGCCCAGTACCTCACCTACGATTATTCTGCTTCAGTTAGTCTCCCGTTAATATGGCAGGCACATTTTTATTCTGGCGACTCCTGCTTGGCATGCCCTCTCCACCAATCACCTACCTGCCTAGTCAGAGCTAATTAAAATGCCTCAGTTAATTAACTACATTCAACTGCCTCTTTTTATAAGGATAACCATAATACTGACATGATGACAGAAAGGGAATGCCCAGAAAAAGTGGCTGGAGCATTTTGTGGTAGTTCAGGATCTAAGCAAATTTCCCTTTTTTTTTTTTTTTTTTTTTGCATATTATCTTTAACTTTCCTGTTGAGGGCACTTTCACATAATAGAGGCCTATTAATTTGGGGTTTTTATTTCTGGAAGAGTCTTGGCTTTCTCAGTAAGGAGCCTCTGCGTTGTCCTAGAAATCTTTGCAAAGATAATATTTCCCTAAAGCTCACATGGTGTTTTTTTAAAAAAAAATTCTTTAAATCTTAAGACAAATTGTTTTGGTGCTTGAAATAGTATTACCAAAGTGTAAAAAATTATAAAAGCAGTTGACTACGTCAAGAAAAAAAGATGTATTGTGAATATCTAGAACAAAAGTTTTGTATGTTGTGCCACTTTCAACAAATTTAAGATAAATTTAAGATAAGATGACCTTTATTAGTCCCACAGGTGGGAAATTTGTTATGTTACAGTAATAGAAAGAATAAGATACTGTACAGAATGGAATAGAATAAAATAAAATAAAAATACTATATATAATAGAATTAAATAGAATATTGCATACAATAGAACAATAGAATAAAATAGAATACAAATACAAGTGCTATGTACAACTGAAAAATAGACAAGAAAAAAGTATTGCACTTACAGCAGTCTTATTGCACGTGTGTGTGTGATATGGGTTTTAGTGTTTGATTAGCTGCAGTCTTTGTTGTGGAGTCTGACAGCAGTGGGGAGGAAAGACCTGCGAAATCTCTCCATCCCACATCGTGGGTGCCGCA
>VUQR01013770.1:0-28109 GCA_015108515.1 Hemichromis elongatus | reverse complement strand
CAGCCCTTTTTTCCCCTCTGCTGTTTCTCTCTGCCCGTCTCTGTGTTGCTCTGCTGTCTGTGCTTAAGGCTGTACACCCCGGGGGTTTTCTTTGCTTGCTTTCTGCTATCGATTGTCTTGCTATACTCTGTATGTATTTTCTTACTGTTCATATGATTCAATGTATTAAACTCTGTTCCAAGAATTCTACTCTTTTCCAGATCATCTTTTTGAATGTCTTGATTTTAATTGGATTTTAAAAAGTTGGATCTTCACATTGTTGGTGGAGTAAGGTTATTAGGATGGCTTCACAATTTGGGACCATACCAACCTCGGCAAAAGGGCCACTCTCAGCACTGACAAAGTGTGTTTGCTCTTGTAACTGTATTTTTATTCAACATATATCACAAAAAGGGTCACTACTACAGGCAGAAACATGGGTGTGCCATGGGTTTCCCAGTTTCACCCACTGGGGCCAACTTGAACATGGAAGAAATGAAAAAGAGGGCTTATTATTTTTGATTATTATTTTTATTAATCATTGTGATTTATAACTTTGGAGCCAGTATACAGTACTTAATCTTATACACAGGAAGAGAAGTCATCCTCATTTCACAACTGGTGCAAAGGCAACATGGTAGACTTAAGTGCAATATATATATTTTTAAAAAAGCACCAAATATTTGAAGCAGGAAGACGATCTCACACACTTTTTTTTTTTCAGGCCTTCTCAAAGATAAATATACACTATATTGATTCCATAAGGGAAATGTAGTAATTATAACTGATGCAATCAAATTTTAGCAGTAAAAAATGTCGCTAAGGCTGAGAGAGCCTCAATTTCAGTCTCTCTAAGCCAAACTCTAAAAACACAGTATTATTACACTTCCTATAATTCCCCTAGCCTTGTCCTCTGTAGATCCTCAACATGGTTCAGACCCCTTTCCTTTCGGTTTTAAATTCACAGCTTGTGGTCAAAACTTTATTTGTGTTGCATTTTCTTTTTGCATATACTTTACATAGGAGTCAGGCATCCTGTTTAGACCTGCACAGGCTCATTGTTCATTTTAAAAACCTGATATTTTAAAAGGAGTGAACTTTGAGTGAACCCATGCTGTTGGAAAATCCTAAACACCCCACTTTGTTTTCGCCCAGCATTAGTCCAGAAACCTATGTCATTTGGCTTGCAAATCTCTTGTGGCTTGTTTACACAACTATGTTCAGCTCAGAATGATGTAATAATACCAAGCTCAGAGCAGGGTTTACCAGCTAGCACAGACTTCCTGCTTTCTTTGTGTTTCCAATATTTCCAAAACTTAAATTTTGCAGCAAATAAATAAATAACATGTTGTAGTTACAACACCTTTGCCCATCCGTGGTGGTCCTCCAGGAAGTCCACTGAGAGTGCAATCAATTTAACGTTGCGTTTACTGAACTCACTGCTGAGTCTGGCTGCTCGGCCCAGCTCTGTGGTGCACACAGGAGTGTAGTCTCTGGGGTGGGAGAACAGGATTCCCCATCTGAAATGAGTCAGATTTACCATCATGCTCAGTTCAATTTCAGAAAAAAAGAGGCCTCATCCTGACCCAGTTTCCTCTCATCAGTCTGCATTACTTGATATTGTGTGTATTACCGCTTGTTTCGGGGTTTTACAAAATGACTACAGGATGTGAAACGAGTGTAGCAAAGAAGTCAAAAATGATGGCAACGTTGTTTTTTCTCCACCTTGAGGTCAGCAGTCTGCACATAATCACTGTCACTGAGCTCAAAGGTTTTTTTTTTTTCCCTTAGGTTTGACCTCAATTTGACGCTCAGCTTACAGATGCTCTCAATATCAGAAGCCTTTCACTGCCTCTCAAACAGATCACTGATAGATGCACTAGGTGGTAAATTGTTATTTTTAGACACACTTAACTTAGCTCACACTTGAACCACAATTCTGTCATGACAGGTACAGTATGCAGATTTTTAAAAAATGCCACATGCCGTATTTTGAAGCAGAAGTAAAAAACCGTGTCAGGCACTACATCCCGCCCTCGCTCCCAGCTCTTAAACTAGACCTCAATAAGTCTGTAAACCCGCGCCGTAAAAATAAAAGTCAAAACGTCTACTCACGAATCACCAAGAAATTCGTGCAGTTTCATTGTGCCAGTGGTGGTCTCTGCCTCGAAATCAGGAAACACGTCTCCGAGTAGCAGCCCCGGCATGCTGTGGCCGTGAAAGTGTTTCGTCCGGTGTGCAGCAGCTCTGGTGACAGCAGGTAGCCTAAAATAAAGAAGAGGCGGAAACAACGAGCGCGCTGCGACAGCATAATAGACACAGGTTCATAAAAAGCGCTGCGCTCTGAGCCTTTGGCGTAGTTGTGACACATTTTGCGCTCAGACCCGGAACCCTAAATAGAATATAGACATTTATTATTATGAAATATTTATTATGACACACATAACAAAATTGTCAAACTTTGCAGACTAGGCGGGCCATCAGGTTCACAAGTGATAACGTGTCCGATTGGTTTCCAAGTAACGAAAAAAGCTCAACACCGGACCTATTTAACGAGCACGGTTTTGTGGGTTCATTCTTGTCACGTGACGAGCGGTCCCCTTATAAACTTGTACCATTTATCCCCTGTAAACCGGGCAGGATGTTACGAGCGCATCAGGAGCCATAAAGGAGCACGGATAGACGACCTTCTGCGGCACTAGCCAACCAAAATGTCCTCACCAGGGTCCAGGAGGAATAGTTGCCGTGGAGCTGCGTGTGGAAGCCGGGCAACGCTTGAATACCAAGTCCGTCGCCGGAGCTCCAGCTGCTCTTACTTTGCCTCTGGGACGCAAACGGGAGGCTTTTCCGTCAGTCTGAGCCAGCCGATGTTTACTGTAACGCTCCGGTTTTTGCTGGCGATAGATCTATGGCTGTCCAAACGTCTCGGAGTGTGCGCATGTGAGGGGGCTGCATGGGGCAGCATACGGCCCTTGGTTCGGCTGGTCGAGTTCTCTGGTCATGTCATCCCGTGGCTCATCGGCACCGTGTACACTCTTCTTCGTGGACGAAGTGTGGAGGAGCAAGAGATTATGCTTAATTTGGCATTGGGTAAGTATCATTAGACCAAAGTTAATGTCTGGATTTCTGTCTTTAATGAAACAAAAATATGTCCTGGTTAAATAAATGGCACACACAAGTCCACAGCCATCAACATGCTTGATATTTTCACATTTGCAATATTTACATATTGATATGTGTGGATTTAATTTAGGATTCGAATTTATACTAATTACTTCTGGGCATTTAGGCTTCTGGGCATAGAGGCCTTATGTGGAAGCAAGAAGTGCTACAAAGTATTTATCAACACATTGCCTAAAAGCCGGTGCGTTATTACGCACGTTTGTGCACAATGGAACCCGTGGCATTCATGAATGGCTCTCATGTTTGGTCAACGCTAGATAATGTTAATAATAGCTTTTAATGTCCAGAGACCAAAATGAGTTCATCTAAGTGCCAATGAATGCATTAGCAGGAGTAAAGCGAGAAACAACAGCACGACAGCGATGGAAAGTTTTTCTTGGGAGCTGTCTGGGATGTGATTCACAGGTCATAGCTGATGATATATTTGCACGTGTAGATTATATTTGTGAACTGGCAGCTTTGAGTTCAAACGCTGTGCTGGTATACTGTATTGTGTTGTGGTGAATACCAGAGCTATTTCTGGTCCATAAATGCCCAGGATACCATGGAGATTTGGAAATGGTATAGGATGTTAGACCTATCAGGCACTGACCAGGTCAAAGACCTTTTTGATTTTTTTTCTAGGTCAATAAATTGAGCTAGTTATATGCTTTTACTTCAGCATTGCTCAATTCCCCAAGGTGTTACATTAAGTGTTCAACATGTCTAAAATCTTAATTATTGGTTGATTCTAATGAAATAAAATTCCACTTGACTTCAAAATGTTTAGCAGTGTGCTAACTAAAGCTGCTATCCATGGTTCACTGCAAAAATACGTGACCTTTACTATAATGATGTAATCTGAAGATGTTTGAAATACCTAGATCTCAGTCCTCATTGACTATCAAAAATGTTCAAATCTAATTTATAAGCTCCTAAAGCTGCTGAGCTCTTTGATAACATACTTTTGTATATTATTCGCTGCTGATTCAGAACCTGTGTAAGGAAGCTTTTTCATAGGAAACCTGGGAAAGTTTGAAATATGATGATAAAGTGATACGATATTTAGGGACTTAAAGGAATGGCAAGGGATGTAAAAGTATTACTTAGCCAATTTAAGATTATGAATAATTTTTATTGGACACAGTGCAGATTATGTAGATTAAATCAGAAATCTAAAGGGTCATTTACTGCAATTATGATCATGTAATAAATTCCAGGAATATTTTCTCTGGGTTATGATTATCACTAAGAAACTGCCATCAAGGCAGGCAGACTGATTCTTTTTAAAGGATGTAAGGCTGAAGAGGTATCCTTGGTGCGAGAACAGACTGAGAAGATATCAATAGTTGCAGCATAAAAAAATGTCCTGAAATAATTTGAAAACTGGATAATTACTCAAGAAAGCAGTGCAAATATTTTCTTTTCCTCAGAGGACTCTTGACTTTAGGATGTAAGGTGTGGAGCAATGTTTGTTTATCAGTCTAAAAAATATATAAAACATATTGGTTTTATATAAAGACTATATAAAACCTTTAGTTTGAGGTTTTTTTTAATTAAAAATATTACTAAAGTCACCATGATCAAATATTTCACATATACATTAAAGACAACGTCTACACAGTATTTACATTTTGTTTTAGGAGCAAGTGAATTCAGTGTTGGTTGTATTCCTGTGCCCCACACACTGCATGGTTACAGGAACACTGATACTAATAACCAAACCCTGAAAAGACAGTCTTTGTTGCCCAAATAACACAGGAAACCACATCATGAATCCACGAGACAGTCAAAACACAGCCCAACTGAAACAATGATCACAGCACCAATGAAGCGTTTGAAGCTAAACACGGTCTTTACCACACTCTTTTCTTTCAGAAATGTTCCATACTTGGCAGCATCGAGTACTCAATTAAACAACTGTGTGCAACTCAGAATGCAGACAGAAAGTACAGCCAACTTAAGCAAGAAAACAAGTGTTTCAATGCTAGTACAAATTCAGTTTAATGCACTAAAGTAAAACTGTTGTTTGCATTTACAGTGTAAATCTATAATTTACTGAAGCTTTAAATAAATGTATAAACAATTGAACAACTTCCGCTGCATATTTTACTCATCTTTTCAACTATTTAGTTCTTTTTCATATATTTTTTTGCGAAAATTGAATACTAATACTAATAATTAATAATTATAACAATAATAAACTAATATATATCTAATGCAATCTTGTTGTTATTTATATCCTAAACTGGATAAAACAAGATATTTATTAACACCTAATAAGACATTGGTTATCACTAATACACCCTTGCTAGTAATGAACATCATACATTAGTTACTAACACCATCAGCCCAAAACAGATGGCTGCTTTTTAGAGAGACCATTTAGCCTGTAATGAGATTTCAGACTCATGCTGCAATTCAATTCAATTTAATTCAATACAATCCAATCTTTACTTGTATAGCACCAGTCGAAGGCCCTAAAATAATTCGTTATTTTTCTCCTTCCTCCCCACAGCTCTAATTATGGATTTTCTGCTCGTCAGAGTTGTGAAGACTCTGGTCAGACGTCGCATGCCCGCCCAGAACCGCTCGGAGATCCTCTCCACCTTCTTCGTGGAGCGCTATTCCTTTCCCTCTGGCCACGCTTCTCGGGCGGCCATGTGTGCCCGGTTCTTCCTCGCCCAGCTGGTGGACACAGACTCCATGCGGCTCCTGGTGGTGGGATGGGCTACTTTGGTGAGCCTGTCCCGACTGCTGCTTGCAAGACACTATGTGACAGATGTGGGCTTTGGCCTGGCTATGGGCTACTGCCAGTACAGCCTGGTGGAAAGACTGTGGGTGACTTGGGACTGGCTGCAGGGCGTGCTGCTCATTGGCCTGGGAGAGAGGCTGAACAGGGCTTACGATGAACTCTGGATGATAGATGGGAAGCATTAGGTCAGGTTTAGGTGTGTGTGGGTGTAGGGGAATGTTTGAACATGAGTGTGTCATTTTGAAATCTCTGATTGTTGATGTTACTTTAGGATTCTTCTATGTTTTCTTTTTTAAATCTGTATCCGCGTTATGTGTTTTCCTTTGTGTTTACTTTTATTTTGAAGTAGAAGTATCAAATGTGTTACCTACATTAAGCTGCTTGTTTGCACATCACTACTGATAATGCATGGACTTAATTTCACAAGCTCAAAACCGATGTTGAATTTATTTAAGTTTTTTATTAAAAAAATCAATCAATTTGAGTGCGTGTGAAAGTTTCAACTGTGATATAAAAAAAAAAAAAAAAGAGACTTCCACCTTGACATGGTTCACGATATGAGGATTTCATCTGTGTTCGTTTTTGATGTGGTTTAGCAATGAGCTGTCACAAGCAACTGTGTGTTTGTGTGAGCACTGTTGTGGGGAAAGTCACACTCGCCCAAGTTTCCATCAGCTGCTGCTGCTGAGTGTCCTGACTGTCATTGCACAGTAACACATTCCATCTCATCTTACAGTGTTGATAAACTGCTCCCACCGCCTCCTTTTTAACATACCGAATGCCACTTCCAAATCAAACAGTTGTTACAGAAATCTCAACACTGGATACATGTGAGTTTTGGAGTTAACATGTTGAACAGGTTAAGACAGCAGGCGTGTGGGTAGCCTACATAACAGAGCTGGAAAGCGTGACAAGTTGTGCTCAGGTTGACAGTGGGAATGTGGGACTCGCTAGATATTTATAAGCAAAGCTGCTCATTTTTATTCACTTTCATGTAATGCAGGTGAGCTGACGTTTGGGTGTGTGTCTGTTAGTGGTTTTATTAGTCCAAGAAATGTGACAGAAGTAATCTCCTTCAGATTCATAATGTGAATACATATACTCTATATTATTTAAATTGACAAGTTTGGATGCTATGGTGTTTGTAGCATTAACATGTTAGTTGCTACACTGGCTGCCAGGTAAATACACTGACTGAGGCTTTTATCGAGGAACTGTTCTGCTTAATAGGACTGATTTTCAGAAGGCTTTCAGTCATTATAAAATGAGAAGTACCTTTATTGAATGTACTGTATATTTTACAACCTCAATTCCCACAAAAAGTTTAAGATGCTGTAAATGTAAAATGTAACTGAAACCAGAATGCAATGAAAGCATATTTTAATCAATACAAAATTGAAAACATATCAAAGGATTACAAAGAGAAAAAATATAATTACAAGAAGAATATTAACTCATTTTGAATTTGATGGCTGCAACATATCTCAAAGTTTTGCCAGAACAATGTTTAGTAGTTTGTAGCATCCTGTCTTCTTTTAACAGTAGTACGCTTTTCTGTCGGGGGCCGAGGAGAGCAGCTGCTGCACATTCAGGAGCAGAATGTTGCCCCGTTCTTGTGTGATACAGTCCTGGGTCTTCATTATCATCTTTTCTATGATGCTATTTTGTGAGGAGTTAGGCCATCCTGTAGGAACCCCGTAGTAGAGCTGCTACTCCTCCACATCGAACAAAGCCAGTTGAGGTTGGTTGTCTGCCAAAGATGCCTCCTGGGTAAAGTGTTGCGAGCATGTCCCACTGGGAGGAGGCCCTGGGGCAGACCCAGGACACGCTGGACAGATTACATCTCTGGGAACGCCCTGGTGTTCCCTCAGATAAGCTGGAGGAGGAGAGGGGAGAGGGGGGTCTGGGCTTCTCTGCTTAGGCTCCTGCCTCCACAATCCGGCCTCCAGATAAGGAGAAAAAGATGGATGTATATTTTTTGATGATGCTTTAAAATGTTTTCAGTTGGTGAAGACTCTGAAGTACAAGCAGGCAAGTTCTGCACCCAGACTATCCTACTGTGAAGCCGGGCTATTAAAAAGCAGCAGTATGTGGATCAAAATTGTCTTGCTGAAATATGCAAGGCAATCTTGAAAACAAATTGACTGGATGGGTGCTTGTGCTGCTCATAAAACTTGTACTCAGTTACAATGCTGATGGGGCCTTTCCTAATGTGAAAGCTGCTAATTCCACAGGCACTAATGCAGCCCCCATATCATAAATGCAAGCTTTTGAACTGAGTTCAAAATGTGTTCACAGACAGTGAATGAGCTCATGCAATAGTTTCCATGAAAGAATCATACTTTTTTTAAATTCACTGCAGACATTCAGAAATTTAAACATGTTGTTGCCTTTAAATTGAAAATGGACAACATTTCTATTTAATGAAAAAATACATTTTATGCTACGGAAGTAGCATAACAACAAGGAAGGATCACTGAACCCCATCTAATAGTAGTATTAGGTATTAGGCAGGACTTTTCCCAGAATGGACTAAGGTTGTCCTTATCTTATCGCATAAGTTAACTTAGCTAATGCTGCCTGTGGGTGAGGATGTAGGTAATAAACAGCACATTAGCTGCAAAAGCTGAGCTCTTTTGCTGATGTTGATTTAAGTTGGCGTAATGACTCACACTTATTTTATTTTCACGCACTGGTTTGTGGGGCTTTTTTGTTTGTTTGTTTTTGTTTAAGGCAGACGTCACTATATTTTGATGAACATGGGCGATCCCAGCTAATGCTATTTCTAATAATAATAATAACAATAACTTTGTTTAAAAGTGCTTTATAAATAAAGTGCTGTATAGCTATATGTAAATAAAAAAAAGGGGTGATACATAGCAATATAAGTTATTAGTTAAAAACAATAAGAATTAAAAAAACTAAAAGGACATTAAGACATGTAGGACAGGGTGAACAAGTGGGTCTTCAACTTAGTTTTAAAAACCTTCACAGAGCATGCCTGTCTAATATCTTGTAGTTAGATAGCTTGTTTATTTCATTAGGATGCTAACTTTAGCTAGCAAAAAGGAGCTTAAGTTAAAAGGCCTACATGTTGGAGAAACTGACCACCCCACTGCTTGGAGTATCTTTTACCAAAACCAGTGCTGAACAACAGAGGTGGGAAGTAAATACTTCATTACTTAGTTAAAGAGAATTTTCAGATAGCTGTACTTGTTTGTACTTCCTACAATTTTACACACATTTCTGCGCTTTCTACTCCTTATATTTCAAAACAGCTTGTTCCATTAGGTTTAATGCATTTGAAGTATGTTTTTATTTCCTGGTACTGTGCACCTAAAAACAGATTTGTGCCTAAATGAAGGGAACAAAACCATCACCAGCGCTTACTGCATACAACAAAATGAAAGAGGCAAAAAGATAATTTATGCATGTACAAAGCAATACAGAGCAAGTACAAAAGGAGTAACATTTTATTAAAGTGTCAGGTAATTCGAAATGTAACATTTCTATTAGATCAACAAAGGTCAAACTGTTTATGGAGTCTGTTGCACAGTGTGTTGCTAGCTAAACGTCTACATGCTGCCTTTTACAGGGAAGTGAAATGAAGGACAGCTGAATTCACTCAGAGATGGAGAAATATAAGATAGATGGGAGAGGAAGAGCGATTATTTTTAAAGGTGAGAATTGCTCAGGGGCATTTCAATGAAAAGGAAATGTGCTTGTTTTTGAAATCAGATAATAGATCTGTATGATGTGAAGTTGTTTTTTTTTTTTCATTTTGTGAAACATTCTGCAAAACAAACTGAGGTGTACACTTTGTGTTATGTACACAGCAGTTTAGTGCAGGACAAACAGGTTAGCTAGCTGTACTGTGGTTAATTTGCAAAAAAAGCCCTGTATCAGATGGGTGCACAGGGGTGTGGTGTTCATGCTCAATATTACGTTACATAAAGTGTAGCAGAGAATAATTTTAATTTGAGCTCATAATCCGTAGATTCACTCTTTGAATTCCACCTTTATGATAACTTTATAACGTCGAGCATAAAGTTATTCTGAAGAGTATGCTGTCAGGGTGGAGGATGGAATCAGACAAGATGGCTGGTAAAATATTGGATTACATCCTGTTGAATTCAGTTGTGTACATCAATAAAAAGCAGTGAATTTCAGAGCCACAGCACAGGTCAGGTCTGAATGTAGGTATTGTAACCACTGTAGTCTATGAGGACTAACTCCCTATTGAAGCAGCTTTAGTTGCTAATTGGAACGCTGCAGTTTGTGGCTTCGGCAGCAGAGGGTATGAGTGCTGGGTTTTGACTACATTTTCAAAATGAAATCCACAAAGCAAAACCTTTTAAAAACCTTAAAAAATATATCATTTGTAGAGTACAATTCTATTTTATGAGCCATCAGTAACAAGATCACGTAACCACACTGAACAGCTTTACAATATCAATAGTTCTTTGCTTTTATGACACTCCTTATTTACAATACTAATGCCACAGAAAGACTGTAAAATTACATAATGTTGATATACAGAGCACCTGAAATGGTTATTTATTTCATCTCTGTCACTTGTTTTTGCATCAGTCCTGCCAACAGCAGAAGTTCTCTGTGTCCTCTCTAGCTCCTGCCATGGCTGGCCCTGCCCAGTCTGATGTCATAGGTGACCATGTGGAAGTTGTCCCAGGCATACAGCTTCCTCTGAGCGTGGTTGTAGTCGACCATGCTGTTGTAACTGTACTTGTTTTTGAAGGGCACAGAGATAGCTTGTCTCACACCAGTGGCTGTATCAAATACAAAGTTGATGGTGGTGTTGGGAACAGTGTAGCTAGCCACTGTGTACAAACGTCCACACAGCATGAAGGCATTGGCCACTGTGTTCTTCTTAATATTAGTCTCCCAGGTCTTCTTCACCTCCAAGCTCTCAGGGTTCAGCTGCGAAATAACAATTGCTCCCCTGGCTTTACTTGTGCTGTAGATGGCCCACAGACCCTGTTCATCCACTGCTAGGTCAATGTCAGTGTAGCCCCCCCAGGAATAAGGGTGCTGGCCATGGAAGCCAGCATGAGGCAGGTCCTTGCGGGATGCCAGATATTCAGAAGCCAAGTCATAACGAATCAGTGTCCGACTGCGTCGTCGCTGATAATAAAGGGAACCTCGGTACACAGTTGCCCCCGTGCTCTCTACGGGCTCTGGCAAAACCAGCACCTTCATTGGGAAACCTCGGGAGAACTGATCCATGTCTTCATATGCAAAGAGCTGACGCACATCTTTACCCACTGATTCAATACGCCACACAGTGTTGTTGGTGTACTGAGGGCCTTGAGGCTCTGGATCCTGCATCCACACACCATACTTCCCTGTGATACTGTCAGCTTTCCTATGTGCTACAGGATCTCCCACTGACACTAACTCTCCACAACCTGAGGAAAAAAAATGCAAGTTACTTTAATTTAAACTCTAAGTTTTAATTTGCTTAAAAACAATAATGCTCGATTCCATCAACACCAGCAGAACGCTACCTGTGAAGTTGTGACTTCCTTCATGGAAGAGGTGGGATGCAGAGATCTCTGTCACTGCAGCTTTCATCTCCTGATATCCACTATTCCCAAAGTCATATGCGGGATCTGGGAGAGGGAGAACAAGAGGGAAAAAATGGAAATTCTGAGCAAAACTTAAAAGTAACACTTTAACCCCAAAGTTGTAAGGTCCCTGTTTTTCCTCAGAGTGCTTGATCCTCTATCCCTGAAAATAATCGTGCTTGTGTAAACATCGGTGTGAGTGACGAAGCCATTTAAAAAAATTCCTATCCCATTACTTAACTGGGGATAGTTAACAGCAACCCAACCTGCCTCTGCCTCTTTAGACTTTATAAAACGCTTGTTTTCCACACATTTATTCTTAAAACCAAAAAACATTAAAGCTGACAAATGTTTAAAAAAAACATGTTCCTTCATAGATTTCACACAAAAAAAGCATTTTTTTGTATTTGTATTATTTTGTGGTTAAAGGAAAACGTGTTCATTTGGGATTGGAAATGTTAGTTTTTATTTGTTTGGTTTCCCTTACCCTGACTCGTACATACCATTAGCTGGTCTGTTTTCATGCCGAGTGTCCGCTGAGGTGAGCGTAGGCTGGCAGGGTTTCTGCCTGAGGCTTTCTGTCTCCTGGCTCAGCTCAGCAAGCCTCCTCTGCAGCTCCTGGACCTGCCTGTTTAGACGCTCTTTATCCTGCTTCAGCTGGTTTTTTTCCCCAGTAATCTGGGAATAAGCTTCCTGGAGACCTTCTTCTCTATTAGCTCCAACCCCAGTCATGGTGGCGTCATCTACTCCTGCTAGGAGACGGCTGACCAAAGCTTCGAGCAGGGTGAGCCGGGACAAGACTCCGTCCATCTCGCTTTTGCTTCCAGGGCAGCTGGACTCTTGTGGACTGGCCACAGTAAAGGTGTAATGACAACGTCCAGAAGGGTCATTAGAGCGGTGGAAGGAGGCTCGATCTTCAGCCTGGGTTTGGATTGACAGAAGTAAGCAGGACAAACTAAAGAGGGACACGTGGAGCCACATTTTAGAGGGAATAACTCAATCTTGTGGAAGTTTGAAGACTTCTATTTTTAAAAAGCTAGACTCTTTTTAGACCCTCTTTTGTTTTCTTAAGCTAGTCTCTTTCACCTGAGTGTTTTGGTCATTGCAGGTCAATGTCTCAATCCTGATGAAGTTCAGAGTGTGGGTATTTATACAGTTAACTGTCAGAGAGTGGGAGGGGACGAGGAGTGTGTCGGGAATGAAATAGCCAGGGGGTGTGGAGTGTTTGTGTAAAAGGCCACGTGTTTCTTCTTTGTGCTCGTGGTGGTAGAGATGTGTGCAGAGACAGTAGAAACTATGTGAAAATCAGTGGAAAAACACACAATTTATTGCTTGTTTACTCCTGTGATGAATTCTTTTAGTGTGAATCAGCAGTCGGTATGTCTCTGCAGGTTGTTTTGACTGGACAGCATCTCTTTATGTGTCTAGTGCGTGTCAGCTGCTATGCTGTTTACTCCCTTTGAAACCGATAGTCTTTCTATTAAACCACTGTGTGATTAACCACAAATTCAGTTTATGGGCTTGGTGTGTGCGTAAGTTTGTGCTGAGAGGAAGTGTTTAGGAGGCCAAAATTCAGCAGCCAGGCTCGAAAGCAAGGCAAGCTTGTCCTTCAGAAGACCTCAGGGCAGACTGGAACTTATCTGTCCCAACTACAGCTGAGCAGGATGTCTGGCACAGGAGGCAGTCTGGAATAGAGACTAATCCACGCCTCATATTTTCCGCAAACTGCCACAAATTACAGATAGATTATCAAGACAAAAGGAAGTAATCGTTCACTGTTCAGGCTGGAAAAAACAGAACTTACAGTTAGCAGGCTGGAGAGATGACACTGAAAGTGCTGGTTGTAGAGGTCAACATTCTGATATATACAAGCATTGGAGAGATGCATGAACTTTTGAATAGACCTGAGTTTTCAACGGTCCAAATAAGACCAAGTCTTACTCTTACACTTGTACCAAAAGCCCAACATGCAGTCCATAAAAAGAAAAGGGAAAAAAGCAGTGAGAAGAGTCTCTACAAGGTGATAAGTCTTTCCTAATATAACAAAAACACTGATTAAAAGACAACCACAAGAAGATCTTGAATTAGGGCCACTGAAACTGGGTGAAAATATGTTTCTCACGACACTGAAGACACTGAAATCATACCTTGAGCTCTTGTGGAATCATTGTGGAAACAACAAATGAATTTAAAATTGTATTCTCATGACCTGAAGCTTAGCTGAAGTTTGATGATGCAAAAAGAAATTAACACAGTGCCCACAAGTAAATCAACAACAGAGTGGTTGAAACCCTCCAGAATGGACCTCACACCACCACTACAAGATGCTGAATTCAGATATGGTGGTTTCCGAAGCGTGCACTCAAATGATTACTCGTTGTCTTCACTTGTACAAGTACGGCTCTCTGTGTGTCATTGGTTTACTCAGATTGTGTTTGTCTAAAAATGCGACTTATATAAAGCTCCAAATACATTTTACATTATATCAAAGCAGAAATCTTAGTATACACAAACTGTTGTAACACAATGCTGCCATGCAAGTTGCTCTTTGATGTTAATGGTTTATGTGGAAAAATTGTGTTAACTATGTTTGTTTTCTGGTTTGAAGCCACGTTGGGTACACCTACAGCATCATGTTCCAACTGTCGTCATGTCAGTACCGTAAGTACAGTGTATTTACTCTAAATGTGCACAAGTCATTTTCCTGTTTCTGAAGGCTGTGGGTACAGTGCTAAGTTCTTTAGGAGTCAATGAGCTGTTAGAATTTTTTTTTTTTCCCAAGAATGTGCCCTTTCTTAAAGCCAGTGCTTAGCTGCAGCTGCTTTTCTATCAGATTATTTATTTTTTGGTAGATAAAGTGGATGCAATGCTAAAGGCTGTGCCTTGTAGTTATGGTTATGTCCTTGCATGCAAACACTTTAGCTAGCCACTGGCTGTTACAAAAACAACTTGATGATTGAAATCATAAAAAGATGACCTAGATAGTATTCAGAGGCAATGCAATGTTATCGGATTACAGACTAACAGTTAACTATAGACTAATGTGCATTTGTTGCATGCCTATTGTACAATAGCAGAGCATAAAACATTGTTTTTTGGGGGATTCACACTGATTAAATTTAATATCCTGGTTTTGAAAGTTGATTGCTGTCCTGAGGTGAAATTTTGGCTCATATACCTGAGGGGAAACTGTGTCAGCTTAACAGTATTTTTGATACCATCACGGAAGCCTTTGCTGCCAGCGCCATAAAAAAAAACAAAACGCAACTTCCCTTAGCCTTTAAAGATATGAATCAAAAACATTTCTAAGTAGCAGTTCACAATCATGTTAGCTTGTAACAATTTTAAAACTGAAACATCTGCAACATTAAGTTGTGGTTCCATCTTACCACACCGTGACTCCCACGTGAAGCGATTAATGAATAGTTAAAGCATCCTAGTCTGGGGAAATAGTTGTACATCGTTCATGTAACATAAAGTGATCAGGCCGGTGGTACAAAAGGTCTGTTTTCCTTATTGTCATTTGTTGTTAATATCAAATACTGAGGTATCAACAAATACTGCGGCCCCATACTCGAGCTATTAACTAAACTATGATTTTATAGAATTGTTACATCACTAATATCCAGTGTTTGAAACATTCGAGTATATTTTCAGTCATATGTGTGTGTAGCCTGTGTTTTATTGTATGTTTGCTTGAATGATTGTCCTTTTATTTTACTTAAGTATTCAAGTAATTTTTAAGGACCTGAAAAAAAAAACATGCGTAACCAAAGTGCATATTACAGTTTATATTATTCATGCATCACTTTCTTCACTCTGCCATAACCCAGCTCACTGATGTTATGTCATCTCCACAACACTCCCCTTTGAAACATACTTTACTAATGGCTTCCACAATTGTTCCAAAATATTGTATATGATTAATAAATAAACAACCTGTTTTTTCAGCACTGGAGACTTGAAACGCACATCTGTGTTTAGTTCCACAAGATCAATTTGCTGTTACTCTTTCTTTCTTACGGTCTGTGGAAAGTCACCAGTGTTCCACAGTGTTTTTACTACTGAGGTGTGTTTTTCTTATGTAACATAATGACTCAAGCATCCTGTAAAAAGCATGCGCCAGCTCCTTGGTTGGCCTCAAAGAGAAGAGAGGATCACGTGGGATATATAACTTTTTCCACAGGTGAGGCCATGCAGACTTTTTAAAAGTTTGTAAGTTAGTAAAGTCTGTGAAGCTGCATTCATGCATGAGTTGTTTATTAATGTGTTTCGCGTAAACACGATATTCTCTGTAATTTCCCCCTTAGTCCACACTGCTTGTTATTATTACTGTGAATTTCATCTTGTTCCACCTGGTTTACTTGTCTTTGAAGCAATGTGATTTTTACATTAAGGAAAACATAAAAACCCAAGATTTCAGGCACATTCTTTGGGCACATATTTCCGCCAAATGGTAATTTGGCTTGGTTTTACATAAATTTTAAATCTGCATCGTTTGCTCCATAAATCTAAGCAGCAAAGGATGCATCTGTGTCGTTACTTAAAGTTGTGTAAACTAAGTACACATCATGGTTCAGTGGGTTTGTAATAACATGTTTTTTAGCAATATCTTGCAGAAATCATTTTCCGTATGATTTTATTAATTATTCACACTGTTGTGGATGAATTTTGGCCCACTATTCTTTACAATGTTGCTTCAGTTCACTGAGGATCGTGGTCACCCTCTTTCAACAGCATTTCAAACAAGTTGAAGGTCTGAAGTTTGTCTGGACCATTGCAATCACCTGATACTTTTTCTTTTTTTTTTTTGGTCCTTCTGCTGTAGATTTGCTTCCGTGTTTGTGATTATTGACCTGTTTGTATGACCCAATTTGAGCCAAAGTTTAGATGTCGGGCAGGTGGCTTCATGTTTGACTTTAGAATATCTTGGTGTACAGATGAGTCCATGTTCTTCGCACTGATTTCAAGGTGCCCAGGTCCTGTGCCTGCACAGCAAGTCCAAATCATTACCCCTCCCTCTTTGTGATACGGTTGCTTGTGCTGATTTGCTAAATTAATTTTTTGCTAAATGGAGCGATGTACGTTACAGCAGAACATCTTCGCTTTGGTCCTGTCTGTTTAAAGGACATAGTTCCACAAGTCTTGTGGTTTGTTCAAATGCAGCTTTAGAGACCAAAGCCATGCTGCGATGTTCTCTTTGATGAGAACAGGAACCCTGTCAAACAAGACAAACATTTTTAACTTTTAGAATTTTTTTTTTTTTTTTTCAGTTTCTGACCTTAGGCTGAATTTCCTGGGATCTTTCTCATTGTAGAATGATGCACTTTCTGGCACTCGAGTGCTCCACACCAGCAAACTGCCAAAACTGCTTTTATTGAGGTGCTCACACTTGCTGATGATCATTTAATAAAGCGCATTTAAGTAGCAGCACTTGGCTGATACTTACTTACCCTCCTAAATCCCATGAAAATAGCAAAGGGGGACTTTTTGACACACTGCCTTTTTAAAAAAATAAATGACAACACAGTACAATATGCTGTGTGCTGTTGTTTATCTGAGGGTGTATTTACCAGATTTTAAGAGCTGATATGAGAAGATATAATTACAATGTGTTTAGCTTTACTTAGTACACAGCTAGTGTAATTCTGTCCATAAATAACAACATAAAAGCGTCCAGCTCCACCAACACTGACTAAAGTGCACATCCTGTTTCTAATCTACAGAACCAAAGCCACAATGACAGTTTGCCCTTTTACAGTTGATATGACCAGGACTGTGTTCCTCTCAGATGTGCAGACTGTCCTCACAAAAACGTTAACAGCTTTTCCATTGATTAAGAATCAAAAATGTAGATGAATTAAAAAAAAAACTTGAGCAATAAAAATCAGATGGAAAAGTTAGTAGTCAAGGCCCATTGAAAATGCAATCCCAGAATCCTTTGGCATGCAGCAGGATTTCCATTATTCAACTTTGAGGGGACAGTTTAAAGGCTGTATTTGTTTGAATATGAATTATATAATATTATGCAACAGGGCGGAAAAAAGGGGGAGTACTGAGGGGGCTGATGACATTGGTATGACACAAGAAAAAAGAGAGAGAAAGAGGAGAAACGTGCAAAAGCTGAATGTTAAAAGGCACGGAAAATAAAATAGACTCCATCAGACTCTACTGTATACTTTGAATAAGGAGTTCTGCGAGCGGGAAAGCTTCAGAACAAATTACGTGCCTGCTTTTCTCACACAGCACCAAAACAAAGATGCATCACTTTTTCAGTGGTCGCTGAAAAGCAAACTCGAGAAACACCCACACAGAGCTTTCATTGGCTCTCTCTATAGTTGCATTCACAGGTGTGAAGTGTTGCACAACGTGCGTTTACATGGGAAGCTGTCTTCGTTTGGCTCGCTGACGTACAATATAAGGCAGACATAAAGCAAGCAGTCGCCTGAGGGTTGGCGAGTGCTTCATGGTTTAACACCCGCAACCTCTCACCTCACTGCGTCAGGAAAATTTTAAGAAAGAGCCTCAGTGCTCTGACTGCAACTGTTGACTGCAAACGCAGTCTGGACACTTCACACGTGGTGAGATCCAAGCTCAAATGACTCAAGCATATTTGATTTGTAGCAAGCATTTGCTGGGGTATGATTAAAAACTGCACTTCTACACTTTAGGGTTCACAGCACAGACCCGAGGGGGAAGTCACCGTGAAGTGTTTTTAAGAAAAGCATTACAAATGTCTCGATGTCTGCTATGAATGTGAGGATATAATCACAGTGGACTGCGTGCCTACATACCTGAAATCTAACAGCAGAGCAGTAGGTGTTGTTTAGCGTCACAGGTGTTACACCAGACATTCTTATTACTCAGAGAGGCAGACTGGCATGGCGCCAGTGTCTCCTTTGCAAAAACACAGTTGCAAACACAAGCATTTAAAATCCAAATGGCATAACACAATAGTGATGCAACTAAGTTAACTATAAAAGAGACCTCTGCATCATAAGTAGCCATGTATGCGTGCCATGACAAGGACAGGAGACAGGGAGCGATGAGTCTGTCTGGAGCATTATTGCTGTGTAGATGATAGCTCACTCTGGGTATTATAAAGCAGAGAGTCCTCCCTATCAGAGCTCTTTAGCTCTCTGAAGTTAGAACCATGAAATAACCATAACATTTTACAATTTTTAAAATTTTATAATTGACCCTTTAGACCAATTTTTGAATAAGCAATTTACATTCATGAATTTCAATATGTACCATTTTTGCTACATCGGCATCTTTGTAGAAATTATTGCTTAAATATCACCAACATGTCGATTTCAGCAGCACTGAGGTGGGTCGTTGCATATAAAATTAAACAAGTGTTTTTGATTTGTGCTATTTTGTGTAACATTTTGAGCCCCTTATAACTTTTCTACTATTTCCATGTTTAATTGTTAGTGTTAAAACCAGACTATACAGAAAATGATTTTGAAACAGAAGGAATGACAACTAGAAGAAGAGGCTAGTGTCAAAAGTGCTATGATTTTTGAGCAGTCGCCTGATCCATGTGGAGATGTGGCACTTGAAAGTTTTTTCTGTTTAAAGTTTTATCCAGTGAATTATCAGGAAATATATAAAACACACTCCAAAAATATAACCAAAATGCTGACTTTAAGTTATTTAATTACATTTAAATTCCCCATGCAATTTTGTAGCATAAGTACCACATAAAAATTTAAATTTAATGCAGTGTGGTCAAATGAAATTTACTTAATTGGTATGGATTTGGTTTATACCAACAATTTTCCACATTTATTAATTATTTGAATAAAAAATAACCTTATTTTTTTAATACTTCTAAATCATGTTACTCGAAACTATTGCTTCATGTTTATGAGAGCAAAGAACAAACTCTTTCTCTTTTTCTACGTTGTAGACATTAGCTTGTTGCTTAGCTATTAAGATCATATTATATCCTGTGATACTGATGCTCAAAGTTGATTACAGAAAACAAAGGATAAAAGGGAGATTTCTGAGGCCCTGTAAATCTGAACACTGTCACATTATGAAGAAAGAAGATATGAAAATGCCCGTGTGTAAAAAAAAATTAAAAAGTTGAAAAAATAATCTGCACTGTTATAAATCATAACCTTACCTAAGCTTTTGTTATGCTTATGGGTGCTTCTAAATTGCCCGTGGGTGTGATTATGAATGTGAATGGCTGGCTGTGTCTGTGTTAAAGACTTGGGACCTGACCAGGGTGCACTCCAGCTACTACAGGTTCCAGCATCCTACAGTCTTATATTCAATAAGTGGTTAAGAAAAACAGGCAGATGGCTGGATTAACAAGCCATTCTACTCGGTCTGTAGGCAGAGTGTGCTTCGATCTCAAAGTGAAAATTACCCATTAATCTCAATTAAGAAGATTTTGGAATTTAGACCACTTTACATTTAATCTCAAAGGAATGCCAATTTCCAGAATCTATCCAATACCTCTGGAGATGTTTTAGTCTGGAGTTGAAATAATAATGTTTTAAAAAAGATCCCATCAAAATTGAATACGTGTCTGATTGCAGTGCCTGCACCAACTAGAGCACCGTTCAGTGTTTTAAGGTTCATAATATGACACCATACTTTTCAGAATTGCCTTGAAACCTGTCCACAACTAATGTCAGTGTCTTTTGTGGCAATACCTCACATACTGTGAATACACAGTGTGAAACCCTGCAGATGTGTTGTATTTAAAGTATTTGTTTACAGGACTTTAGTTCCTCTAATGTGCACATTCAACACTTTCAGTAAATTCTTCTTTTCCTCACTACAAAACCAGCCCTCATTCCATCTGTGGTCTGGACAGTATGTGGCTGTTTAAAGACGTGTTATGTAAGAGGGCCACTATTTCCCCTGAAATTATGACATTTTAACAACAGGCTCCTTCTCTTTTGGAACATAATTCAAACTACCTCGAATAAGGAAAATTAAGAAAAGATTTTTCCCTGAATTAGTTGAATAGTTTGCAACTTTCCTAAGTACAGACCCTGATTTAGTTTCATCTTGAATAACAGAATATCTTTGCCTAATCTCACTGGGCCATGCAGTCTTGTGCTAGCTGTAGAAAATGAAAGGGCAAGGAATTCCTTAGAAACACATTTAATGCTGCATCGGAGTGAACATGTGCACTGCTGTCTTTGGCTTCTTCTTAGACTTTGCTGAACAGCACTTTACGTTCTTGTATGTCTCAAACTGGATACATAGGGCCCAAATTTACGAGCTTAGATATGGTAAGCAGACGGCACCATCCTGTCCAAACGCTGTGTGCAGTCAAGCATGGGTAATCGATGATTCAAGGCCATGATGGAGGGGTTCATGGAGACCGGCATGTTGATAACTACTCTCCCCGGCCTCTCTTTGACCTGGAGCCAATAATATGTTCTCCACCAGCTCTTGACCATCTGCCTCTCATTCAAAGTGCACACAAGCAAATACGCACGTCCACACAAACACACTGTGGAGGACTAAAAGTGCCATAATAAAAAATTAAAAATGGATTCAATTTAGTCAAATAAACAATAAATCAATAAATTAACATGCCATCCATTCTGTCAAAAATATTAGAAATTAATTTCTATAGTATGAACAGAGTTAAATATTTTAGATTTATTTCCAAATACCAAATGTAAAAAATATATTAAAAAGCCCACAAACTTTAATATATATACATGTTTATCTATTTCAAACACTCTGTGACATCCCTGATGTTCACGTTACCAGGAAGTGGTGCCATTTTTTTCCTATTAAAGCAAACATTTAGAAGGTTGTGTTCTTTTGCATTTTACTTTTATGGTTTTCTTAAACAGATAATCAGCCATATCGATCTGGTGGCCAAGGGCCACAATAACGAATCGCCAATAAATCATCAAGCAGCTCATTTTTAAGGTGTACCTGCTGACCACCATGTACTGAAGCAAGTATTAAGGTGGCTGCCAGGTCTTCATCTAAAAACAGGCCCACTTGCATTATTGAGACTTACATACTGACCTGGAAACCAACTGTCGTCTTGCCCCAGAATCATCAGGACACACGGCTTTGGCAGGGGATGAAAGCAATGGCGAGAGAGAAGTGTTGGATTGATGTTGTTACTGTACAGCCCTCAGGTAAGCTCACACTGTTCCGCCTACATAGTTTGTGTCAGCATCCCTCCTAAAGACTAATCCTGTAATGCAGATTTTTGGAAAAAAACAAAAATACAAAAGACCACAGGATACTTAAAACAAAAATTTCAGGCACTTACAGAGATTTTTTTTTTTATATTCATGACAGTGACTTGGAAGTACTTCCTCTACATTCCCTGATATTCTAAGAGAATATTGAACTTTTTTGTGTGTTTGTTTTTCAATCAAGTAGCCCATTTAAATTTTCTTAACGATAAAGCCAGTAAACATTGGTCGTTACTGCCCTCTAGTGCTCACTACAGCGTGACGTTACGAGTGGACCGTGCATGAAAGGCCTGGCCATAATGAAAAGGGCAAATGCCCACTAAGCCCTGAGCTTTTACTAGAATTTAAATAAATGGAAGGCTCCACTGTGGCCTCCATTTATGAGCCAGCCCTTTACGCTTTGACCTCTCGGCACAGGGCTTTTAAAAACAAACCAGATTTCTCCTTAAAGATTTCTGATGACAGCAGATGCCACCCAGCACTACCAGGCACAGCTGCCGTCCTGGGAGAGGTTAAGGCAGGATGGCAGCGTCCTTTCCGCATGACCGCTTCCACCAGTCAGGAGGCCAGGCGTTACACTTCTGTGCCTGCTCAAGAGCAAATCCCTTGCACTCTTTACATCACCGAGCGTGGTTTGAGTGCCATAAAGTATCATATTCTATCGCGCACAAAAGCAGGGTGTCATAAAACGACCGTGCCACGTCTGAAAGCGGTAGTTTGGGAAATTTACGACAGCTGCTCTCGGCTGCTACTGCGGGGATCTGCAGGAGCGCATCCACCTCTTCTGTTGCAGCGATGCGCAGCCGTGCCGCATGAGTCACAGCGGCAGAAACGACACGGATGTAAACAGGGGGCGGGCTCAGGTAGGCCTAACCTGTACTCGCCCAGCCAATAGGGAGCCGTGTCTCTCTGCCTCGGCTCCAATCTCAGGGTTTCTATTGGTCCTCCGAAACGTCGATAGGCTGTGACAGCTTCGCAATTACACCGCGGAAAAAAAGAGGAGCGAGAGAGAGAGCGAGGGGAAAATGATTAATCTGTCAAAGGCAAATTTGGGATCGGGATGAGAGCTCTGACATCCAGCCGAGCGTAACGCCAGCCCCCGCAGGCGAGCAACATTAATGCACAGGAGTTTCACGCTAAGCCGATGCACCGCCATAGCAGGTGGTGCTCGTATAATCATCCGAGGGTCTCGTGTCACTCGTCTCTGCTGCCTGATCTGCGCCTCGTTTCAGCACTGGACAGCGACCGGGCACTGAAAAAACCGAGGGAATCCTGAGGCGGGGTAAATGTCAATAGCTTACCACAATCTTGGCATCAATCCCGTCCTGCATTTATTTTTATTTTTTTCTAATGGCAGCTGTTTTCTATTGACATATCACTGTGTGTGTCTGTGTGTGTCCTCTAGCGGCGAATGATGCTTTGTTGTGCCGTTTGTTCGTGTTTGATTTGTAAAGCCTCCCGGAGCACGGGATTGCGCACGGTGGCGATATGGAGCTCACCGAATGCCCTTGAAAGTGTAGCCTTCGTGTGTATGTGTCGCTGTGATTGTGTGTTTTTGTGTCAAAGGGAAAGAAAAACAGAGAGAAATAGAGTGGGGGGAAGAGAGAAGGAGAGAAGGGAGGGGGGCTGTGGTGGTTGGAAGCAACTGCGCAATTGTCTGTCCCTATCTGTTCACATCTCCTCTCTGCGTCTCTCTCTCTCTCTCTTTTCCCGCTGTATGTTTCCTTCTTGGCCTCTCTCCTCTCCGCTCTTTTTCTCTGTCTCTCCACTGCTTCCACAGTCGGTCCGACCCTCGCTTGGCTCGGGGCAATGCGCGCCTAGATGACTTCACTACATCAACAAGCACCGCGGTAGTCCTGGACTAATATAGCAGAGCCACATCTTTCCCCCCCTCATCTCTCCTCCTCCTCCTGCTCTCTCTCTCTCTCTCCATTCGCTGATCCCTCCGTCTAAAGGCACCATGGGAAATCGTGGCATGGAGGAGCTGATCCCGCTGGTCAACAGGCTGCAGGATGCCTTCAGCTCCATCGGCCAGGCCTGCAACCTGGACCTGCCGCAGATCGCAGTGGTCGGAGGCCAGAGTGCAGGAAAGAGCTCAGTGCTGGAGAACTTTGTAGGCAGGTAAAATTGACTAACAGAAATAGGATAATCCCTTCTCACTTTAACCTTGAGGATGACATAAGAGGCCTATGGGGCCAATCTGGCTGTGCGGAGAGTTCAGACCATCGTTCCCCTACTTTAAGTCACAGTTAAAACACCTAATGGCCAGCAGCTTCAGTCGCTCTCTGTGCTGCAGTTTTTTTTTCCCCTTTTTTTTTGGTACCA
Source organism: Hemichromis elongatus (assembly GCA_015108515.1). Lineage (NCBI taxonomy): Eukaryota > Metazoa > Chordata > Actinopteri > Cichliformes > Cichlidae > Hemichromis > Hemichromis elongatus. The sequence continues at coordinate 4,107 of VUQR01013770.1, read as the reverse complement.
CATGCATGCATATCTTGTGGCCACTAACAGGGGCTTTATTTGGGTTACAGCAGCACCTTTGGGGATTTTGGCCCAATCAGCAGCAGCTGCAGGAGGCCACCTCACAACCCTAAAAATAATAACCGCTGCTTTTTCCGTGAACCATGTAATGATGCCGTTATGTTCGGATGCTGTGTAAAATGCAGATTGCTGCATGTAACCTTTATAAAAGCACCATCCTACTGTTCATGCAGAGGTGTCAGCTCCCACTTCTCCAAACACATGAATATTCATCCTTTTTTCACCCTTGATTTATATATCTGGGTTTTTTTTTTCAACTCCATAAGCAGCAAGCCATGAATCTGAAAACAAGAAATACATCCAGGCTCCACAATGACATTCTTTTCCTGCTGTCCAGTAGCTACTAGCGTGTTATCTGCTAGAACAATCTCACTCTTCTCACACAATAATGTGTTGCCATGGTTTCTTTATAACTGTGCATTTTGAAGAGATTGGGGATCTTTTAATTGACAGCTAATTATAGCGTCCCTCAGTTGTCTATTAATAGAGAGACGTACTAATCGTGTATTTTGCGAATTTGTGAGAAATTTGCTTTTTAAATTGATTAGGGATCCCTTCATGTCCATTTTAAGGGGAGAAGTCCACTGCTCTGTCTGCAAAACGAGCTGTTGATCGTAATGATTTCTGTTATTTGAGCTAGGCTCAGATTGCAGACACTTGAAAGCATACATTAGAGCATATAATGTCAACATTTACTTTTAGATGAGAACATTTTACATGCAGGGAGGGTCTACTAAAAGATGCCATTTCATTTCTACTGTTTTTGAATCTTGACCCATACTACAGACTTGAAAGTCAGTCTTTATCTGCTGTGCCCATTCTGGCCACTCGTTTAAAGCCTGCCTGTCGGTTTTTATGAAAGTGCACAACTAAATACCAAAAAATGCCATTAGTTTGAATGTCTTTGTAACCAAATATTGCATGTCCTTACAAGCGCACAGTTCCAGATGGATGCATTGATTTAGTTCTGTTTCAGCCCTCATTTAGAGTCGTGATGCTGAGTAATGGTCCATCTGTCCAGCGCTGGCTCTGCACAGCGCTGAATGGACAAGTAGTGCGCTTTTAAAAAAAGGGAAAACAACTCATCACACTTTAGGGACTTCTGGGGGTCAATATGTGTTAATAATGTTCTCGAAACAGACCTTAAAGCATAAGAAGTAGGGTATTAGGTGTGTGGCAGGCCTGCATGTGCAAGCCACTATTTTAAAATGGGAGAGCTTGCCGTCAGCGATGCAGCTCTGTATTATAACCTGTTGTTTATCGGGTCAGGTTGTTCTTTACTCCCAGAGTTACTGGGTTGCGGTAGCAGCAGCTGAAAGCCACGGGACATGTTTTAAAATGGCCCCTTCTTTCCCACTTGTTTTGAAATGGCCTACAGCAGACTACACGAATGACATTGAAAGCTTTATGCTAGCTGTCATGCCATCATAACTGGTATAATTATAAGAAATTTGCCTTTGAAGACCTTAAAGGAAGAAATCTCTAAATAACACTATCATTATGCCATCTATAGCCACTCTTGGAAAGAGGTTTACATTTGCTGCGGTTTGATGTAATGAGTTTTGATTGGCTGTCTGCCCTCAGGGACTTTCTGCCCCGTGGATCTGGCATTGTCACCCGCAGACCCCTGGTTCTGCAGCTTATCAACTCTTCTGCAGGTGGGTGCACACAGCCACACACCTACACATGCTAGCATGCAAACACACATGCTCTTACACACGGACACGTACACACAAAAAACACACAAATGCAGCATCCTCCTCCTCTCTTCTTTTTAAATGGTACCGCTCCCCCCCTCCTCTCTCTCTCTCTGGCTTTTATTCCCTCCCTCTCTGGCATTATTTTCCACTCAGACACATGCAGCACAGCCATTACTAATCTCTCTTATATGCTCTCCATTTTCATCCTCTCAGAATGGGCTGAATTCCTCCACTGCAAAGGGAAAAAGTTTACAGACTTCGATGAGGTTCGCCAGGAGATCGAGGGAGAGACGGACCGTGTCACAGGGGCCAACAAAGGAATATCTCCCGTCCCCATCAACCTGCGGGTTTACTCCCCTAATGGTGCGAAAGGAATAACTCACCTTTTTCCTCTTTTTACTGCCAAGTACCAGTATGCAGTAACACTTTTGAATCAAACTAGAACGTGACAAGCTGTGAGTCATCATACTCTCGCTCCTCGTTTGAACAGTTGGCAGATAGACTCTTTAAGAACTGGGTCATTAAAAACAAAGAAGATAGTTTTGCTGGTGAAATTATTATGCTGGATATGAATGAGTTTTGATGATGTGTAAGGCAGGCAGCCAACCAGATCATTTAAAGGCTCTGTGCTGATATGGTTGTATAGCATATTCAGTTGTTCTGCTGCCCTCAGAATGTTTGCACTATTAAGATGAGGCATCTTTTTATAGCCATATAAATCTTAGAATTAAAGGGATATTAAATAATAGACTGGTCCATTCAGCTTCCCACCTTCTGTGACCTTCTGTCAAACTGATATGGTGGATTGTTTTTCATTTGAAAAACTAATAGCATCGTCTACCTGCCTGTAAATGCTGAGATAGATTGCTGGCTTACTGACTAAGACTTTTATTTCATAGCACATTATTTAGTTTCTTAATAAAAGTTTACAGAACGGTACTGCTGCAAAATTGACTACAAAAGTTCAGCTGTTAGCAAGTTTTATGAGCCTAATGCGTGATATGGATATTTTACATGGAGATTTATGCATCGGTGAACTGAATGAATTATTTCACTGAGCATTTTTAAGTTTTGAGTCCGAGTCATTTAATTTTGAGTATCTACCAATATCGAGTCCCGATCCTATACGTCTATAATACATAAAAAAAAAAAAGAATAAAGAAGAGCGAAGAAACATTTCCTGGAAGTTCCTCATTTTTTTAAATTTAATTAACCGTATTTTAACATTCAACAACTCTGTTAACAAACAAAGCACTCTTGTGAGGTAGCTTAAACAATCAAGTAATAAAAAACATAAATTCTTCACTTATGGACTTTAGTGCAACAGTAAATTTAAAAAAGTCCAGTATAAAAACAAATAGCACCTCAACTTAAAATATCCGGCAGGCATGTAAACAAATAAAAAAATAACAGTGCCACAGTGTTTTCAGACTCTCCTGCAGCCTGAGCGGACTCGTCTTCGGCTGGGTAGTCTGTGTAAATTCGCTGTATTGTGTCGGCTGTTTGTTTTTCGGTGCCGTATCAGGTTTGTTGTGTTAAATGTAGCCTTTTCCTTTCCACCTCTTGCAATCCAAAGTTTACATATCTCACAGTTTGCTATGGCAATGTTGTTGTCATCAAGTTTATAATACCTCCAGACTACAGACATACTCGCGCGTTCCGCTTCAAGCTGCTTCCGTGTTCTGCCGGCAGGCGTCTCTGCAACAAAGTGATGTCATGCCGCACGTGTTGCTGTTTCTGTGTGGAGTCAAGAGGTCTAACGCTGTCGTACCACATAACTATAGATGTGTTAAAAAATAATGAGAATATATATACATATATATAGCCGAGTCCTGATCGGGAGGTAACGTCAGATTCTGAAACTACGTGATCGGGCCCGATTTCCGATCACATGATCGGATCTGTACATCCCATCCGTTTACACCTGCTAGCAGCTAACTAAACTAGCGAAGTGACAAACCCAGCTACAGTAAACTGACCTGAAATTTAAAAAAAAAATGCTATTTAATAATGAGGTTAACTGGTGAAATACCAAACATTATTATTAATGTTTAAACATTGTGTTTGGTGGAGTAAGCATAATATTTGCCAGACGGTTAGCTAGGATTATCATAAAGCTTTAACCACAGGTGATACACTTTGAAAGGTCTTTGGTTCATGTCAGCACTGGCTAATTTTAAGCTGGAATTTTGAAAATGGAGATAACATGAGGTAAAACTAGCTCGCAGTTAGTAGAAGCGTGCACCGCAGTGTATTCACTCATTTACCTTTTAGCTGTTTGCTTTAATTTGCTGATTTAAATTATGGTATCTCAGAGCTGCCTACATATTTAGTGTTGAACAGACTG
>VUQR01013769.1:4042-14189 GCA_015108515.1 Hemichromis elongatus | reverse complement strand
TGGAAAAAAAAAAAAAAAAAAAAAAAAAAAAAAAAAAAGAGAGAAAAACATTAAAAAAAAAAAAGAAAAAAAGAAACAAATTACCACAAGTTTCTCAATAGACACGCTACCTCGTAGGGCAAGGAAGAGAAACTGCTGCTGGTATTTTTCACTGCTAGTCAACTGGAACAAATGCTGTTTTTGCTTTTCATTCAGCATTCATTTTTCACAAGGACACTGCTCTGTCTAAGCATGTGCAAGGCAACAGAAGGGGGGGAACTCCTGGATCAGCTAAAGGAGACAGCCAAAATCCAACCGTCTGACTGATGACCACACGTGGCATCTTCGCTCAGCCAGTGACCCCATACACAAGCAAGACTGGTCAAAAGAAGGTCATTGGACTGTGAGAACGGAGAGAACAGGATGGAGGATGAAGTAAGGAAATACAGTGAGCATTCCCACCCAGCTGACATCAACACTGTAAAACCAGCAAATCTGTTTGTCTGTCAGGAGGAGAATGGAAGCCAGGACTGTGACTCTCGGGTTGCATATCTTCATGGTCAGCAGCCACAAAGGTCAAAAACTTTGGCTGCTTTTGTTTATTCTCTTTGGCACCCCTGAGCCTTGAGAAAATTAGATTTCACTAGAATTTATGGAGACTGTTTGCTTAAGTAGGTGAAAGGGAAAAGCTGTGAAGCAGAGGTAGAAAGAAAAACAGATAATTAGAGGCCAAGAGAAGAAAACAAACAAAAAAGACAGATGCATAGATAAAGAAATCTGGGAAAGTACAACCAAAGCTAACTTTTGTACTAAAAAGAAATCCTTAGTCTCCAATTGTGCTCTAATAACACTCTATTTTTTGCATATTGCAATTTCTGTAATCAAATATATTTCTGATGATTTCTGGCTGTTAAGATTCACATGACTGTGTCTTACACATTTGCAAACACTACCAATGTGGCATTAACTTGTGTAGCATTTTAAACATGCGACAATTATGGTGACAATATATGATCAAGTGAATAAAGAGCCTAGTCACACAGACCTAGAGACCAGTTTGTCACCGTCTGACAACCACCGGTCACAAGGAAAAAATAAGGATTCCCCAATAAGTTCTAAGTGGTTCTTGTGATGATGATGAAGACAGTCGCAGGGAAAATGATTGCACTTTTATATGTTTTACTATCGCTGGGCTACTTTAGCAACTATTTGAAGGACCTTCTTTACATTTAGTTTTATCCAGCAATACCCAGAAACCTCCAGGAACCACTGTCAATTAAGAATTGCCACCATGGTTGTATCACATCCAATATGGTGGACAACTTTAATGTAACGTGCACATGATGTCACATGAGTAATTTCAATTTATTGTGTAAAAAATAGGCATTATTGTAGGCATGGAATTAAAATTCTGTGCTCTATTTATATAGTGTCAATTCGTTAACACATTAGCTTCATTAACGTCTTTATTATCTCTGCTGAGGAGGTTGGGTCACTGGATATTTTGCATCTTATTTTTTAAATATATGTTCTTCAGAAATTGATGAATTTAACTAGATAGTTCTATCACTTTATCACTGGCATAGAGAATCAATCTCCCCTCACTAGCACCTGATATTAGCCACCTGTAAATAAAACGATAACTTCCTGCCCATCTGCAGTATTAATATAAAGTGATAATTCAACAGGATAACACAATTATTTAGGTCTAAAAAGTGATAATAGTCCTAGATTATTGCAGGGTTTTTACCTTGATTGTCGTATTTACACAACAGCACCATATCGGCCTAACCATTGATGCCATTTAATGCCTTCAGCACAGTTATGACATGAAATTTATGTGCAAATTCAGTAAGAAAGATTTGCATTTACTGGTTTTCTCACATTCCTGGGTATTCAGGCGGATAGTCTATTCTTTATACCACTTCCATGTTCCCATATTGTCAACCTCTGTTCTGCCTTCCAGACTTTGATTTGCGTGGCCCCCTTCATATCCTGATCAGCTGGAGAGTCATGCCTCCACCTGCTTCATCTCCGCCACCGCCAGCATCTAAACTCCAGGGGGTCCTGTCCTACTTCTTATCATTGTTGGAGTCCAATCTGCTATATAGTTTTATCTGAGTTTAATCACCAAATAATTTATTACTCAAATGCTGTACTTTAATAAATTAATCAAAACAAAAATGTAACTATGCTGTTCAATAATGCAAGATGTACAAAGTAATATATGCTAATATATCTGATGAAGCTATGGTGCTGTTAAACAGGGATGAAATTTGATTAAGTTGATACTCAGGGGAAGTGATTTTTCATCACATATTCACAAGATAGATGGAGAACAGGAATGAGAAGACACCCGAGATGTGTCGAAAATTACATTATACTTTCTTAAATGTTAGAATGCAATTGCATATAGGTGTGAAAATAAAACATGTGGCATAGTCTATTTTTAACAATCCCCTTTGTTCATTCATTTTAATTTAATCTTATCCTGAAAGATGCACTGGAGTCTATTTGAAATGACAGGCTGGCATTTACAGATAAAATCAAATGAGTTATTGTTAAGACTTTCAATTCATGGATTAGCTGCAAAAGAGATTTTTTTTTTATTTTTTATTTTTTAAATGAGTCATACAAAACACAGGAAACAAAAAAGGATCAGGGCTGTCTAGTGTCCCGTATTTTACAGTGCATTTATTTCTAAAACCCTGAGGACTACACACAAGCAGCACTATGAAAATCTTTGCTCCTTTGTACTGGATGGTGACTATTTAACAGAAACCAAGTTTTTATTTTTAAGAAATGCTCCCCATCCATCATCTGCAATCACCAAGAGACACCAAACCAAATTGGTCCAAATTTAAAACAGAGGCATCTTTATTATTTGCAGGAGCTTCCATAACTTATTTGAGGAGGAGTGATGGTTTGTCCGCTAGAGAGAAGCTGCTGCTTTCAGAAGGTTTCGGCTGGCTGTGTACTTGGTGGTGAGAGGAGGGAGGCTGAGGAATAGATCTACCAGCTGGAGCCTCGAGACCCCTGTGGTCTGTCTGGAAAAATGCTCCGAGTGTAGAGCAAGAGACCCCTGTGGCTGAAAAAGTCCCTCACAACTTTGCTATTGTGAATTTTTGTTTTGACGTTTCAAAAATCACAGTGCTAAATGGTCTACATGTAGAGCTGACACTAGATAACTGAATCTCCAATTTTTCCAATTCCAGGGGGAAAAAATTACAGTATATTAGACACAAATGACATCTTAAAATGTAGTAAATATCAGCCTTTATTTAGATGTCATTTTAGTAAGAGAAAAAAAAGGTGACAAGAAAACTCGGGAGAGACAAGGTTACATTTGGTAAATGGTCCCAGTGTTTGTTGCACCTTAAACTTTGATGTGAGCTTATAGACTGGAATGAAAGTTTCAAGATCACCAAAACACACGTATAAAGAAATAATAATAACAAAAGCCCGTTTCATTTTTTTCCCCCCGATTCTAAAAGAGGAAACAAGCTTTTCTAAGGCCTTTCAACTGTAACTTTCTAATTAATTAGGAACACTGAGTCCAAGTTATTAATTACAGCTCTGAGCTTGAAAATAATTGGAGCTTCTGAGAAGGTAATTCAAAAGAGGGAAGCTCTTTCCAAAAAATTCCGTTTTGAAGGAAGTAGTTAAAAGGTGCAGGCTCTGGAAAAGATGAGCCTATTTCCCAGGCTTGTCTTTGAAAGTAATGAATCACAGTGTATCATGGCCTTGCAGCCGCAAGGGTAACAAGAAAGGTACAAAGGCTAGTTAAGCTTCAGTGCATCCTTCGCTGAGAAAAAGGTTTCCTGGTTCTGAATGAATTTTAGACTGTTGTGTGTTTGTGTGTTTCAGTGATAAAAGAAAGCTCATGTATATTTCTGTCTATACGTGAGACGCATTCTTTAAAAAAAATGCATTTACTGGATCTATGCAGAATATGCAGCATTAACAGCTGGCTGCTGATAACATTATCTGGAGGGGAGATGTATTTAGGTATCGCCTAATGAAATTAAATGCCACCTTACTTTTTTCAGGTAGCAGTGGGGAGAAATTCAATAGGTTTTCAGTATAAGTGCTTTTCAAGAAAACTGGTTATCACTGGGTTTCACACTCACTGGTTGTTGGCTTGCTGGGATAGTCTTTTACAAGTGGATGCTCACATCTGCCCCCTCACATTTGTATACTGGCAATATTTTCAAAAAAGAGTTCAGACAGCTTTTCATCTAGTACACCATGCTACATACTTACCTGTGTAGTGCTTAAATTGTGTCAGGATAGTGTTCTCTCACACTGAACACAGCAACTGTGTACCAGAACTAAAAGCTAAAATATTTGATGTAAATGTCAGCTGAGCAAATTCAGTTTGTTACGTGCACAAAGCACTTCAGCAGACCGACAGCAATTTAATGCACATAAACATCAAATGTAAAGTAAATCTAGTCATCGCTGTTCACTGGCGTTGGAATCGTCATCGACACCAATGATGTCGCCCCCTTTCACTGGCTAAGAATAGATTTCGTTGTTCATCCCTAACTAAGATGATCATTCAGGGTGATGCATTAAAATCAGCACAGTTTAGGACTATTCTTTCAACGGGGGAGGGGGGGAATAGTGTAGGAGCTGACTATAGTTACCCAATCATCTGTGCTGCAGTGAAATACAAACTGCCAATTATTACATCAATCATTAAAAAAAGAAAAATCACCTTTAAGAAAAACGGTGCAATATCTGCAAGGTGCACTCAGAAACATTATCGTTAAGAAGTCGTAATAACACACATTTTAGTCTCGTATAAAGCATAATGAGAAAAAAAATAATACACGTCGCTTCGTGTATATACTGGAGAAAGATTTAATGCTCTTTGTCTCAGTTTGAGCTCTATAGCAAGACCAACGATTTGATACACATGAACATCTTTGGTTTTGATGTTCCTTAAACAAGCTGTGTGTGGCTTAGACGAGAACAATAACACTTATGCAGAGTCTTTAGCCTGTTGTTTGTTCAGCTCCCCAGGAGAGGCTGATCGCTGTCCGTGTTTTCAGTGAGACATGAGAATGTCTTCATTGAGAGAAGCAACAGGTCAGAGGCCAGAAGCAGTCCAGTCCAAGACATGGAATCAATTAACATCTTAAAGTCCAACACGCAAACTAGGACAAACTGTGTCTGGAGTCTGTCTCTTTTGTTTTGCCAAGCACCATGTGATAGAAGAAGTTTGCAGCCAGGAATCATTTCCTGTCTGCCCTCTGTCCAGGGAAAGGACCAGTTTTAAGATTGTGGATCTACATCGACTTGTGCTCCTTTGTGATTGTTTGTCTGACAGCACAAACGACTCCAGAAGATGAATACCAAACCTCCAAGCACATTATGCTCAAGGCTACAAGCCATGATGAGCAGCGAGAAACCTCAAGCGGATGCAACCAAAAACATTCTCCACCCAGCTGATGAGCCCCAGGCTCTCTTTTAGTCTCTTGCAGTCCATTTAGAAAGGGAAATATGGATGGAGAGCATGCTGCCTGCTTAGCTTGGGACTCATCTTGATATGCCTGGAGGCTTCAAATTCAAAGGCACAAAGCAGCAAGAGCTGCTATAACAGCTTGACCAGAAGTGGTTCAATACCCTGAGGTCAAAGCTCAGTAACTGTCGCCATTAGTTTAAATGTGCATGAGCCTCTCTCACCAAGCAAAGGCAGGAATCTGAATGAATGCTTCAAACATTGACAAAGGAAATGAGTACAGATAGAGCATATGCAATAGTAATGAGATATATACAGTAGTATATGCTGTGCATTCTGTGTACTTTCCCTCTGAGTATTGCAACAGCCTGTAATTAAGGTCCTTAACCTTCTAGTAATAAGAAACAAAGACAACACCAAATCTCATTTTGACTGTCCCCTCTTAACAAAACTGATCCAAGAAGATGATTCTAGGACGCCTGGTGGCATCTCAAGAGGACAACATCCAACCTCTTTGCAGTAAATGAAACAACGTGCTGCTTCATCTGTCACGGACCTGGGTCTGGGGACCCAGGGTTCTCGAATAGTTGACGGACAGATGTATATTTGATGTTGCTGTTTCTCGTTCTACCTGCTTGCAGGTGTGTGTGTGTGTGTGTGTGTGGATGCAGGTGTATGCGGGAGCACCATTTTACAGGAGTCTTCAGGCCTGGTGATTGTGCCCTGCCAGGTGGCTTGCCACACCCGAGGAAATGATCACTCACACCTTCAGCTGATCAAACATCGTCGCGTGAGCTACAAAGCAGTGTGGCTGAGAGCTCCTCGATGCGGGATCGTTGAGTGACTACCCGTCAGTGTTTTCCACAAATCAATAAATGATATTCTGTCATCATTTAGATATGTGTTAATGGCTGCCTCTGTTTATTTTCCAGCAGGAGTGTGGGAACGAGAGGGCACAAAGCACAAGAATCACAGGAGCGGAGATACGGAGCACGAGCACTGAGGAAAAGACACGTCATGGGAGTTGGAAACGCACAGGGATTTATTGTTGTGAACTATTTACCTCACTGTAAATAAACGCACTGCATTCATCGCACAGAGTTCTGCATTTTGGATCCTCCTTCCCCACACACCCACAGTCTGCCACCAGGCCTGAAGACTCCTGTAAACTGGTGCTCCCGCATACACCTGCATCCACACACACACCTGCAAACAGGTAGAACGAGGAACAGCAACACCAAATATACATCTGTCCGTCAACTATTTGAGAAGCCTGGTAGGTCCGTGACATCATCATGTTCAACTTGAGCTTTTAGAGTGAGAAAATGTGGAATGATGTACACCCACTGGGCAAATACTGCGATCACTGAAGCTTGCTGTTTGATACTCACCTGCTGAATAGGCATTTCACATAAAAACAGATAATTTTTCACAGGTGGGACATGTAAATCATGTTTAACATCTGTATTGTAGGGAGTTTAATTTGTCTGCAGCGGGGGATGTTTAAAACGTCTAACCGCTGCTAATAATTTTTTAGATGGAATCCCTCTGCAAGCAATACCTGCTGGATGTTTCAGTGACTTGATCCACATAAAAATTTATTTGATGTGCATACATCCAAAAGCGTAATCTAAATCAAATGGGTAGCAGTCTGGAGCTTATTTCATTCTACCTTCATTTCTTTTTTGACTTTACATATTTTAGTTCAACAGTGCGGTCGGGCAGCAAGTTTTTGAACTACAGTTAAAAGTGCAAGTTCACACATTGACACACGTTGACATTTTGCTCCAGGCGGCAAGCGCCCTTTCCATCCTGACAACAGGCTCTTTTGTGAGTGTGTCCAGGGATGTTGTAGGAATATCTGAAGTCTGTGTCTCGTGCTTCCGCAGCCCTTAATGCCAAAGAGCAGACACCAAAGCATTTTCCGTACCGCCGCGCACAACACATTTCAAGAATCACGAAGAGTTTTCATCATGTTGCAGGCTTTCCAAATGTCATCAGTGCCACAGACACTACGCAACTCACCATCACAGAAGCACCACAGAGCCTCTCAAATATTGACTGAAACTAATACAGTAATAGAAAATGACAAGGTGCCAGTTACACATGCGGCATTTTTTAATAATATGCCACAGATTTGTTACCTTATCGTTGACTTGGTTTTGTCTACCGGTCTGGTTACCTTGGCTAACACTTTAAAAACAGAAGGATGAAGAAGACCTTTACATGTAGGTTTCTAACATTTAAGCTAAAAACAACCTGGTAACAGTTGCAAAAATTAGTTTTTGATTTAAGTTTTGCAACACGTATTCAAAGAAAATGTGGGAAAAAAAATTACATTTGATGAACTTTAAGAAAAAGGCAGCATCTACTACTCTGTCACACAGATCACGTTCACCTATCAGTACGGCTGAACTGATCACATTTAACCGTGCGGTGAAACCTCAATCATGTTTTGTAGCCAGCAATATTTATAAATAGACTTCTGAAAAAGAACAACAACAAACAAAACAGAAATAAATATATAAATCTGGGTGTTTAATTCAAATCTCTTCATCCTGGAACATTTATTTCCCCTAACTCTACAGATGTCAGCTGTGTTTGAACAACTGGGTTTCATCAGCGACATAGAGCCAGTCTGCCAGCAACCTCAGACAAGAACCTTCACTAAACGTCAGCACAGCAGGTTCTGTTCTCGCTGTCGACACCGACCAAAGCCAACACACTTATCAACACGCCTCTTTCAACTCGCGTCCTTTGTGTGTGTTTTGTCTTGTCAAACGTATATGGCATAAAGTAGCTATTTTGATGAAGCATTATTTTGACTCGTGACAGAACAGTCATTGATAGTAATTAAACCTTTTTCTCGAGACTTGCTGCAAGCGTTGACAGTACATTCTGACAGATTGGTATTTGGAAAGCACGGAGGTTTGTTTGACTAAAGTCGTTCCATCATGCTCAAGCTCATTAGAAAGATCTAGATTGCACCTCTCCATCATCTCTGTTTGTTCCTCTTGGCTGTGGCTTTGAAACTAACACAGGACTTTACATTTCAAACTGTGGGACAATGACGGCAGTCATGCCGAATGAAAATCACATGGGCGATGTATGAGAACGTAAGGTGTTTCCACTGCTACCGATTGTGGGAAAAGCTTTGTTTCCATTTTAAAATGAAATATAGCTGAGGAAAATTTGACAATCTGAAAGACAGCTTTGCAAAATCCCCACCTGTGCAAAGCATGAATATTCAACAGGGGAAAAAAAATGAGTGTGATTTCCAATAAGAAAATATTTTCAGTGTAGGCAAGCCATAAAAATTGCTGTAGCTTGTGTTGAAAGCTTTGTCCCACAGTTTGCAGGTGGAATTTACATATATTAAGTCTGGAAAACAAGTGAGATTCATGGCTAACGATGGCATAAAAACCCTTCCACTCTCTCTCTCTATGCTTCCCTCGCCCGCTTTCTCTCCATCACACAGACAGCTCTGCTTGTTCCTGGTTGCTCATGTGTGGCAGCAGGCTGGATGGAAAACATATTGCTCCATCAATCACGTCCCATCCTTCTCAGCAGTACGCTCAACTCCGACTGTCTGAGGCTGAGGCCACGTTGAATGAGTCCTACTGTAAAAATGCAAAGATGACAAATATTCCTCCTAACACTTCCACGGCATCTCTGTCAAAATCTCTCTCCACCAATGACCTCATCTCTTTCAAATGATGTTACTCCTCCTCACCAGCCCCTTAACTGACACTGTGTTGACAGTATCTTAATACGCAGAGCGCTGGGTGTCTGCTGTGTTCAAACAAAGCCTCCTTCTCCCCCGTCTTGTGCCAATAGATCAAATGAAAAGATAGAGGGCGAAGAAGGAAGAAGACGTCGGTTTTCATCAATGTCTGCCTGATGCTTTCAGGAATTTCTATCTTTCAAGTCTTTGTTTCAGCACACAAAAAGACTCGAGCACAGAGAGCCCTGGCATGCCCACACCACAGCGCAAAGAGAGACTTTCTCCCTCTCATTCTTTGGATAGATCCCCAGTTTTAGCCCCTGGGCACCGCATATGTCACCTATTTGTACTCCAGAAACCACTCAGTTGTAAGCTAAAGGCATGTATGAAAAGAGGGACACTTACTCATTTTTCTCTAGAGCCAGGAGCAGCTGTTCACTTTCCACTTCAATCAGGAGCTTCAGTGATGCTGGGTGGCTCTGAAGAGACAACAAGCAGGAGGGGAGATAAGAGATAAGAAAAATTAATTCTGGACTCTCACACACAGAGTTTTGATTGAGGGAAGACTTATTGTGACACTTGTTGCTGTTCGAATGCCGCAGCATTAGTTAGAAAATACCTGTGTTGCAGCAGAAGAAGAAAAAAAACATTAGAAACTTTACTCCAATCAGAATAAAACTTTGACTGAACCACCAGCACTGTGAGAAAAGATGCAAGGCGACGGTTTTCAATTGATCAGAGGAGTCGGAAATCCTTATGAAGCTACTTTGTATCTCAGAACAAGAGCTGAGAGGATTAGCGTTATGCTTCTATTGCATTTGACATTAATCCTGCAGAAACCCATGAGTGTTCACACCCAATAAGTTACAACACCGTGCGTCTGTGTTAGAGTCAGATGAAGTGGCACAGGGTCATATATATCACTTCTGTCAGTCACGGTGTGCAACAAACGTGCCTTCCTGTCTGCCCTCCGCCCT
>VUQR01013767.1:6498-17309 GCA_015108515.1 Hemichromis elongatus | reverse complement strand
TGCGTCATTTCCATGTGTTGTTTATTTACTTTCCGGCTCTTTAAAACGAGCGGCGAAATGGTGAGACAAAGCACCGAATGTGTCAAATGGAATGATAATGAGGTGGAGCTGTTGCTCCGAGTTACAAATGAGTACATATTGATCTTCAACACGGCCACTAAAAACTTATTGACTGAAACTAAACTGAAACTGAGCAAACAAAACAACTGCGGTACGATGCCGTCTGACCATCTTGGTTAAAGTGGTCACATGACTGCATCATATGACTAACATACGTCATCGTTTTAAAAAAGCTCCGTTTTGGCCGTCCACACTACGCCAAAACGCTGCGTTTTCAAATTGATGCGTTTTGGAGACCGTTTCCAAAAACGCTCCGTTTTCCCCTCGTCTCAGTGTGGACGGGAGGGCGAAACGGAGAAAAAAAGATGCGTTTTCAAACAAAAACGCATTAGTGTGGACGTAGCCTTAAAGGAAGAGTGATGGCTGTCTCCTGATCCCAAACTGGGAGCTCATTCCACATTAGAGGGGCTGAAAGCTGGAGGCTTTGCCTCCCATTCTACTTTTAGAAACTATAGGAACCACAAGTAAGTCTGCTGCTAGTTTTTTCATTATCTACTATAGAAATTTCTGTTGTTTTACAGTGGAACCACAGTTAAACAAAAAGTAAAGTGGTCTCAATGTGGCCAACAATAAAAAATACGTTTGGCTTATCTAGGAGCTTTTAGAAAAACCCGATAATAAGGAATCGCAAAAGTGTCATCTAGAAATAACAAATGCTAAAATGTTTTTCTGCATCATTCTGAGACTGAATGTTTAGCAATATTGTGCAGAAGAAAAAGACATCATTTACATTTGGTAAAGTGGACTGGCTGAAGAACGGATCCAGATTAAAAGTCAGTCTAATGTTCCTCACGGTGTTATTGGAGGCCAAGCAGGCACTGCGTTTTTTAGAATCACTTATTTCTGAAATTTGAAGTACAACATTACACTCTAGAAAATGAGGAGAAGTTTAATTGGTCCCACTTAAAGATATGTTATCACATTAGCATAAACAACAGCTTTGCTGGCAAATGTGACTGAAATTTATTTATTTATTTTGCTAATTTGGGGATTTAGATTAAATTTTGCTTTGCCCTTTTAACACCAAAAGATTTTTGACAAAATGAAGAAATTAAATAAAGATGCTCCAATAATATTTGTTAGGAAAGCACTGAACTTCCCCATGTGACTGCGAGTCATGTCGGCCCACCTGTAAATCTATGGACGAATAGGCTAGCGTTGCGGTGTCGATCTGGCAGCCATCCACCTTGGCAGTCTGTCTGCAGAAAAATCACAGATTGGTGGATGTTTTCACCGAAGCTATAATGTCCCACATGAGGCAGTGTTTTGCTTTCTTTGCTCTGTGTGTGTGTTTGTGTGCGCACACATTCTCCCTCTCTCCCCGGTGGTGCTGGGGTGTTTGGCAGGATAAATATAGCTGCGTTGGTGTAAAGCTGTTTTCTCCTCGGCTTTTGTAGCTTTAATCAAAAGCAATCTGGAGGAGGGAGGAATGGAAGGGAAAGTGGTGGGGTGAGGGAGCGGGAAGGAGGGAGGGAGGAGGAAGGGGAGAGAGATGGTAAGAAGAAGAAGAGTTGGGAAAGCGGGGTGATGCCAGAGTGTTTTATTTTAGCTCTCTTTAAAGAGTCATTGGGGAGTGCTCAGGAGTAATGAGAACCCTGGTGGCTGGAGGAGTGGGACCGGCTCTAACCTCCACTCACCCTCCTCCTCCTCCTCCATCCACTCACTGTCTCTTTATTTCCCGCCCAGCCTCACTTCCTCTGTCATCTCCTTCTTCCTCATTCTGGCTCTCATATCACTTTGACTAAGGCTACATTCACACTGCCGGCTGTCCTTGCCTCTCTCTGCCTTTCTATTCTAGGCTGTAGCCCACACCTCTTATCAATATGAGCTGATGGTGGTGAGGAATGTGTGCAGAGAAGCTGTTGCTTTTAAGACCAGCTGCCATGTAGCACAGCAGAAGAACAAAGCCCTCTGTTAGTTTAGTTGGTGACCTTTTGAATGAAGTTTACTGTAACAAGCTGCTGCGATGCTCTGGCGACCCTTCCAGTGACAGCTGGGATAAGCCCCAGCCCACTCCAGCTCTGAACTGGATAGGCAGTTAAGAAAATGAATGGGTGGATGGATGTTACCAGCTGGCTCTGTGCTCAATTTTGACAAATGTGGTCAGGCTAAAGCTGAAGCTCCAAAGATGTTACATTTGTCTTTTCTCAGCTTGCTTCTTTTTCCATTTAATTTTTTAAGAAAAAAAGATGATAAAAAAATCTCTCAACAGTTAGCAGTGAAAGCAAGGAACAAAAATGTAGCGATGTGCCCATCCAACTTTTTCCACTTTTGATACTGATACCAACATGCCATGCAGATACCAAGTGTCAGTCCAATAGCACTGTTAAATAATTATTCCTGATGTTTTATGCAGCATCAGGCTTCAGTTACGCTATTATACTGCTTTTGCAACTTTCTAAGTTAAAGTAAATACCTCCAGGTATAAACGTTTATCGCTCTGGTATTTATTACGAAAATAATAAATAGCAGCTGAATCTAAATAAATCAAGTGTTCATCTTTTTCACCTATTTTATTTAACAAAGTCTTAGTGTAGGAGTCTTTACTGTTTACTGCTGTCATTTACAGACATGGTGCTTTCCCTGCTCTCTCTATGCGAACACCTCCTCATCTGAGCAGGTGGAGCAGAGCTGACGAGAGACATTGATGTAGAAAGATAGCGTCTGTTGGTTTTACGACACCTTATGTTACCATAATAATGCAAAATCTTTCCAATAAGTATTAAACCAATTAGAGAGAGAAGCCAACACGAAAAAGAATTGTGTACTCCTGAGTTTTTTACTTGACCACAAAAAACGTCTGCTAGCTTTGCAAGCTCTACAGAAGTAGAAAGCAAAGCTACTGTAGCAGGTATGAAATAGCTCTACAGTGGTAAGAGTTTATCCTGTTGGTGAAGACTCACTGCTGATGTGTTGGTGTAGTAAACGCAGAACAAAATAGAACTGAATCTGAACGTGAAACTGAATATTTCAACACCATAGACCGACTCATCTTTGCAATCCCTCATCGAGCTTCTTAAGCTCACGTTTGGTTCAGTAGCTAAATACTGATATCCTTGTCTCAAGATTAGATTCTTTCCCTGTACAGTGACATTTTTTCTTTTTTATCCACAACACATGCGAAAAACATGTAAACATATAAAATAGCTACATAGAGGAAATGATCATTAAAAACAATTTAAAAAGAAAACGATTATAAAAACAGCAAATATATAGTCAAAAACACTATAAATAGGAAGAGCTAGCATGGTGGTGGGTTGCATCCATCTTTAATATACAGTCTATAGTAGTGACTAGTCAGTCACTCAGTAGGCCTGCCCTAAAGCAGACCCTTCGCTGTCATCCTTTTTGTGCTCTAAAGGGGACCACAATGAACATTATGTTGTCCTCAATGAGACTTTAAACTATAGACCAAGACCATAAGCTCAGGTGTTTACTGAGAGTCGCCGCCATATGGTGATTAGAAAGAAATGCAGGTTTTAGGTGTACAGCACGAGTGGACCAGAGGCTAAAAGTGTCCACTTATACTTGATGCCATTTCTTTAATGTAGTGATTACTGTCTGTTTGTAAAATGAATGCAGAATCCGAGAAGTGTAACCTTTGATGCTTTGTTTGGAGCAGAGTCTAAGTGTGCACATACTGTATGTGGTACAATGTCTGTTGGTCGCTTGAAACCGAATTAGCTGTCACTGTCAAAAAGGGGTAACATCAAGTAATCACTACATCCTGAAGTGGTTATGCAATTCACTCAGCTGTGTGGGTCTGATGCGTGTGTCACGTGTCCGCATTTGGACTCACTCTTTGCTGTAGTGCATCAGCACAGCCAATGTATAGTCGTGTGCATATGTGTGATGGGACAAATAGAAGGAAAGAAGACGGAAGATATCAGTTTGGCAGCGACTTGCGTATCCTTTCATTATCCAGTTGGCTTTGTGTTTATCATTTGGAGGCCAAGAGCGGCCCACAGTGGAGGCAAAGCTGCTCCCTGCTATAACTGCCTTGATGTTGATCTTTAAAAGCTTCCATAAAAACCTTTTTCTGGGCAGCATAGCAGCTCTTTAGGAAGTGCATTGTTCCATTTCCTGTTTGACAGTCACAGCCGCGCCTCGGATTAGTGCTCGGCAAAGTACTTGGCTGAGATGATTTCTACTAACTGCAGAAAAGAACAGTACCTGTCTCTTGGACGCCTGATTGTGATACTAATGTGAAAAGAGTTCAGCTCCTCACCACCACTTCACCTTCATGTTATGCAAGTATATGCCATGTATTATCTGATTCGTTTGTGCAGAACCTCTGTGATGACAGCTTGTTGGCAAATTAGCTGATAAAGGTTTATGTGTTGTATGACTGTCATTGTAATCCCCACCCCCGCTACTTTTATCTTAGGTGATCTGGGTGTGCAATAACTGCCGAAAGCAGCAGGAGATTCTGACCAAGCCAGGGGAATGGTTCACCGGGCCGCCCGGGAAGCCCGCTGGCCTCGGTTCAGCCGTCAGCGAGCCGTCAGTGTGCCAAGCTCCCGGGGATAAGAAGCTCAGATCTCGCTCCCAAGCACCACCCGGGTCCACCACTGCAATCTACGACCCCAACCGACCCAGCGCACCCGGGGCCGTGCCTGGCACTGATGCTCGGTCGCTCAGTGAACCACCACGAGACACGTAAGGCAAAGGTCTTTCTGTGGCAGATTGCATAGGCAGACAACATGAAATGTTGAATGTAAAAATATAACGGACAGAGAGTAAATTCCTGACAAAGCCTCGTAAACAGTTGAAGTTTTTTTAACATGCTGTTTTGGTCAGAAGTTATTTTTCCGAGGTAAAATGATCGATTTAATCATTTTAAAAAATAAGAATTGGTTGCAAAGTTTGCAAGTTTGTATTCATTTTGAATTCTCCCTAATCCACATGTTATCAAAGTAGACTTGAAGGTTTAATTATATGCATGCTGTATCTCAACCACATGCTTTTGGTAGCTATCAATAAGCTTCTGGCTGGATATCTGACCAATCATCTTGGCAGAATTAATAGAGTTTATTCAAATTGATTGGTTTCCTGGGATCAACCCAGCTTTTGGAGTGTTGGGAATTCCATAAGCTTAATATGAGCCTCAAAACCACTTTTGATGTGTGTTTGGGACAATTTTTCTTTTGGAACACCCAATGATGTCCAACTTTCAACCATCCAGCTGTTGTTTTGTGGGGAAGTTGAAGAATTTGGAGGTAGTCCTTCTTCATTATTCCATTATTAGCTTTTACAGTGTAGTTCTATTGCTAGCCCAGAGCACATTGCTACCATCAGTCCTGACTGCTGGTACAGTGTTCTTAGGTCTGAAAGGCTTGCTTTTACTCCTCCAAACATACCTCTTGTCATTGCGGTTAAGCAGCCTAATCTTGAGCTTGTCTGACTATAAAACTTTTCAGACATTTGGCTTGTTCATGTGGCAGCACACTTTCCATTACTGGATTGGTCAGTTTAGTGAGTGTTGTCAAACAAATACTCGTTATGCTGCAAAGAGAAACTACCAGTTGTAATGAATCATTTTTTCTACATTAATCATGTAATTGAGACTGTGTGCATAATTTAGACCTTGTGTGGATTAGAGAAAATAATAATATTAATAATGATATTAATAATAATAATACAGTTAAGACTTGTGCACCCAGATCTTGTTTTAAAAACCAAAGATGCATGCTGTAACAATGTTTCTACCCCTGAAATTAAACATCATTAAAGGCACAATATTCCCATGATGTCCATGCCCATGATGACTCTATGTACACCTCTGGCTTCAACTTTATACATTTCTTCTCTTTGCAGCAAAATGTGCATTTAATATCTGCGCAGGTACCCTGTGGATTTTATGGTAGCATGCAGACACAGAGATGAAGATCAACGTGTAAAAACGCTGCTACATTTACATAAGGAGGTGACAAGAGCTCAATACTCAAAAAAACTGCCACATAGAATGTGATCAATCCAGCTACGGTCTGGGTACTGTGAAGGCAACAGCATTCGATTCCCCCTTAATTTGTCACCCTCTGATACTGTGACTCAGTAATGGAGGGGTCCACCTTAATTTGAACCATGAGAAGCTGGAGTCACTTTGGAGTGATGGTACTCTGCTTCAGATCATATCACTTCCAAAGAAAATGAGCACTAACGTCGCTGCATTAAGTTGTTTTGAAGAATAAAACAAACAAACAGGGAAAGCAAGTAAAAATATATTGTTGGTGTTTATCTTCTCCCAATGTTTACTGGCAATATTAACTGGGACATCATCTCCCAGAACTGGTTCTGACTAAACAATGAAAACTACACTGTAAAAGGACAGATGTTTACATGGTTTCCATGAACAGCAATGGGTCCACTCAAATCCTCATCTAAGGCCAGGAATATTTCTCATATTATTGCAATAAACATCAAAAACATGTCTTTTAAAAAAAAATGAAAACACTACTGATTAACAGCCTTTTTGGTTAAGAAGCAGTGTGATCAGACAGCTGTCTTTAAATAAAATCAATATTAAGATAACATGTGCTTACCTGTCTGGAATGCCACAGATGTTGTTTTTATGCCCTTCAAACATCTGCAAACCCAGGATGTGAGGTGGGTGAACTGTCTGTCCTACTTGGCCAATTGTACTTTATGGGTTTCTTACTTTTCACACAAGCAACATTTTTTTTGTTAAAATAATAATAATAATGCTTGAACACAAATTTCTCTTAGAATAATGTTCCAGCATATTCAAAGAAGGACATTTAGGAGATAGCATTTTAATGTTACATGACATGTTACTCCTTTATGGAGCTTTGCAGATCCTCATCTACATCTTAGAATGGTCACTAGGGGGCAGAGTGGAGTGGAGAAGACAGAAGCCATATTATGCAAAGAATCTTTGTAGGTGAAGCCTGCTAGGATAGGCTCCCAGCCAGCCCAAAACCCTGATGAGGAGAAGCAGAAGAGAGTGGATAGATGAAGTGAAGCCAAATGTTATTTATTATCTAAAGTGTCCATGGCAGCCATTCTCTGTATTTCTTATACCTTTTTCATTTTTTTTTCTTCTTCTTCATAATGAACTCTGCTCTTGTCCTTTTCTGTTCTCCACCAGTCAGTCTATGACCTATTTACATCGTCATCACCGTCACGCTCCTGACTTCCGTGCACATAAGTGCATCTCTGCAGCGATGTCTGCAAACAGACATCACCACACAACAATAAATTTCACATTAGATGTGTAGAAGGATGGCCAGCCAATGGTTATTCGATGTCCACATGCTCGCTTTGTATTTATTGCATTAATGGAACTCTTTAGCATCTCAGCACTCCCTTTACTTGTAGCTGGAGAACTAGCAATACATAGATTTTTTTTTTTAAATGGCAGAGCCAAAGATATCTTGATTTTCTACTTTTGAGATTTGTGGGGTTCAGTGATAAATACTGTTATTCTTGAGATGCTCCTCTTAAAGGGCCACGTTTTTCAAAACAACCACAATATATTGGTAGCGTTCAAATCCAGGATTCACCAGTTAATCAAACTTTATAAACATCCTCAAGAGCAAGTGAAAATATTGCTTTCAGAGCTATAACAAGTGATTGGAACGTGTAAAACTGGTTAAAAGTACCCATTTTATCTTGTGTTGTCTCAGCCAACAGAAAGAAAGCAATCCTAATGCTTGTGTTATTGAGCACCATCTCCCACATTCCTCATTTGCTTCCATTATACAATGATGGATTATGCCTCTTAGCATTGTTTCCTATGCCATTCATCGTAATGGAAGAATGAGGCTACTTCTAGCACACTTAACAGTAGGATGAGTTTTCACTTGTGACATTCTATTAGTGGACACTAATGTTAACAATGAAATGGTAACAGATGCAAATCACAGCAGTGGCATTTGTCACACATGGCTTAAGTGGATACATTGTATAAGCAGAAGCTAAAAGCAGCCACATACATTAACCAAAGTCTTCCACCTTCCACGTGCTCTCACAGCTGTCTGTGATGTTCCTCTGATGCTTGGTTTGCCACTCACTTTGCGCCAAATAAATCATATACCTACTCATTAAAGAGAGATGATTTATTGTTAGCTCAATGGGAACAGAAAACTTTGGAATTTCCGACTGTTGGACAAAACACCCTATCGCCAACTTGTTAGGTGATGATGTAATGCCTTGTGACACCCCAAATGACAAAAATGTATTTACAGGTTAGTTATTATTGCCAGTAAAGGCTACAACAAGAAGATGATTAACTTTGCAATAACCTGTGTAACATTGTCACTAACACGTTATCATTGTAAGCTTCCTGCTAAACAGTTCATTAAGCAAACCAGTATCTTGTCTGACAGCACCCCTCATCTGTATACTCTCCCTCCTCAGCAGGAATGGACGCGGTGGAGGAGCTGGTCGGGGAGAGCGGCGACAAGGCCAGCCCAGGCTGAAGACCCAAGTCTCCATGGACCGGGACCTCAGGGGGGAGTCTAGGGAACGCAGGGAAAGTCGGCGCCTGACAAAGGGACGTTCTCTGGAGCATGATCCTGTGGGAGGTGTTGGAGTAAGACGGACAGAAGAGGGGGATTACCACCACGCGGGCCACACCGGTGCACCCCCTCGACAAGCAGGGCCTGTCCCTCCTGGAGGCAGGGGCCACCCTGTACCCGGGCAGGGTCGAGGCACAGGCGTAGGGGGAGTTGAGGTCGGGGACAGTGCCCGACCTGGACAGAGGACGGCGGGTGGGGTAGGTGGGCTGCACGAACATGCTATCTCACAGAAAGCCCCTCCCCCTGAACTCAGAGAACCTCTTGATTCAGGTTTGGGCTCAGCCCCGGGTCAGGGACCTTCAGTGAAACGGACCAAACGGGACAAGGCTGAGAGCATGCTGCGCAATGATTCGCTAAGCTCTGACCAATCGGAATCTCTGCGCCCGCCACCGCCACGGCCCTACAAGTCAAAACGAGGGCAGGGGGCCGGAGGGAAGAGACAAACGAGCGTCAGTAGTTCGGAGGAGGAGGGCGGGACCACGCCTGAGTACAGCAGCTGTGAGGATGCTGAGATTGAAAGTGTCAGCGAGAGAGGTGAGAGAATATCGATCATTACCTTCTGTTCATGAAGAAACTGTGGCATATATTGATATCTGTCTGGTCATTTGTTTGTTTATCCGTCCATTTAATTACTTGAGATATTTATTTTGACAGAAGATGAGGAAATGATCCGCCCTACACTGGCATCTTAGGTCAGAGAGGTACATTAGCCTTGGTCTTCAAGCGACAACATTTCTGATTTAGATTTTAAAACTAAAATCTGTGTTTTAATGGGTTCTTAAGTGGTAAATATCATCAACCAGGAAAACAACAGAAATGGAAATACAGAAATGGAAATTTACAGTCATGCCAAATAATAAAAAAAAATAGTAAGATAAGATCAAATAAGTAAAATAAGATGATCATTTATTTTCATTGTTTTGAAAAATCATAAGAAAAAATCCAGCTTTTTTAAAAAAATAAATAATTTCAAAATAAAAGTCTGTATTATAAGAACCATGATTTTTTTTTAATACAAAAACTTTGAGCTAGCACATGTATTTTGTCAGTG
Organism: Hemichromis elongatus; assembly: GCA_015108515.1. Classification (NCBI taxonomy): domain Eukaryota; kingdom Metazoa; phylum Chordata; class Actinopteri; order Cichliformes; family Cichlidae; genus Hemichromis; species Hemichromis elongatus. The sequence continues at coordinate 7,598 of VUQR01013767.1, read as the reverse complement.
TGCCTTTATTGTTGAGTTTTGCACATATAAAATCAGCTGGAAAGTCCATAAAGACTTCTAAAGACTGCTACATAAAGATTATAACTTTATATTTATATTTTTTTACTTTCTTAGGTCACATTCATCCACTAATAATGGATTACCATTGGTCAGATTATTTGGAATCAACATAAACTTTCATTTAGTGCTTTCTTAAGCGTTAAGACTTAAGAGTAACATGTAAAGCAATCACTTGAGAAAAAAAATACTAGATCCCGATGGACAACCCAGAGTGGGAAACGCGGAGGTCATTGTGTTAATGTTATTTTATTTTTGATTATTATTTCAGTCTCCAGGGCACCCACTGGACCGGGTGGGTCACCTGTTCTTGGTGACCCACATTAGAAACCCCACTTTACTATCAGAATTTATTTCACATACTTCACAATGAATGCTTTTCATTTTCTTGGTGCTGCACTTGGAGTGTGTATGTTTGAACGCTCCCATTTGACCACTATATTATGGGGAATGAATTTAAGAAGTGCAAAGAGTTGTTTGGTTTCTGTCTGCCATCCTCACTTGCACTCTGTCAGTCTGTGAGTCTACAAACGTCTCACTTGTTCAACACCGTGTGCTCGCTTGGTCACAGGTGAGGCGACTCTGATGTAACCTTCTGATTTGGAGAAGCACTGCTCGTTTATCAGTTTTTATAACGCTTAGTGAAGCGTTAAAACCTCATGTGTTACACACCAAATGGCTTGAGAAGCAGCTTTGCAAAGGCAACATTTGAGACGTGTGGTCTGGCTGCGTCGTCCTGCGATATTTTCTAATGTTTTGTGTGCTGTGCATGCTGCAGACTGTAGCCAGAAGTCCGGGTTGTCAAAAAGAGCAGCTACCCAGTTAACTGCCATGCACGTTAACAAGGGTGTGTATCTGAATGTTTTCCTGCGTGTCATATTGTGTTGTTTTCATCTTGGCCCTGAGGGCGGACAATCCCACACTGAGCACACGTGTGTGTGTGTGTGTGTGTGTGTGTTGGATAACGGGATGGATGGCAAGCAGTCAAATCGGGCAGGGCTGAGCCGCAGGCGAACAAAAGAAGGCGGACTCATCGGCGGCAC
>VUQR01013766.1:0-10581 GCA_015108515.1 Hemichromis elongatus | reverse complement strand
ACCTGCTCTTTAATATAAAAAAAAAAAAAAAAAAAAAAAACAGGCAGGAGATGAGTGACAGCATATCAAATCCCGATCTTTTAACTGGTTGGAAGAAGACGAGAAAAGCTGATGAAAAGGGGGAAATCTCCCCGAAGGCTCTCCACGGAGTCAAGAACCTTGGCGTGCTCGCCGAGGTTGATTTGTGTCTTACTGTTTTTTTCACAGGCTTGTATAATGGCTTTGACACTGAGCCTTCTCATTGCGGCCATCAGTAGTAAGCCCCCGTGTTAGGTCATCTACAATATTTCCTCTCTGACAGCAGCAATAAAAGGGTCAATGCGAATGAAGAACGAAGCGGCGACGTCCTCTCCCGACGTTATTCCTGATCGTAAACAGCCAGTCTCAACTTTTATCAGCGAGATGTTAAAAAGAAATCATCACAACGAGAAATGACTTGTATTGTATTCATCTCTCTCTTGCGGGATGGTTCAATATCATCTCTGCTGTGAAAATACACCAGATTCCTTGAAACTACAAATAAGAAAAGTGTAACTTAAAAAAAAAACAACACACGACTGTACTGTAACGTCTAATGGCAGACAGCAGGTAGTCTGTGATGATCAGTGATTGAATCTTCCACAATAGCTTTTCTTCTTTTTAAAGTGCTTGTCACCTAAAAGGATCTTTTGACTGTGATGTGTTCTACAGACGAATCTTTCGATCCATACCAAGGCCCCCGAAACTATCAAAAGCTTGAGACACTTTCAAACTGAAGTTCTTTCTCACAAGGCACAAAACATCAGAGTTTTTCTCTCTCCTTTTTTTTTTCCTTAAACTTACAAAAAAGGAAGACCAAACTACTGGCCATGGATTAAAGTGTGCGCATCCAATATTTCAAGAGCTTCGAGAAAATATGCTAGGACGTTGAATGAATAAAAGCTGCATTAACATATTACGTTACAAATTCACGAGAAGCTCCATTTGATTGCCGGAGCCTTTCAGACACTGCCAGAGCACTTCTGATTAAACACATCTTTTTGGGATTGGATTGTGCAAATGATACTAAGTGAAAACTAGCCAGAAGCCAGGATAAACACAAGCGGTGCAGGGGTGGGGGCGGGGTGTCTCTTAGAAAATCAACTATTGTAGGAGGTCACTCCGGGGAAAGGGTTATTTGGCTTTTAAAGGTCAATAATTTGTATCTAAATGCACTGGCTTTTCCCCATTGTCCTGCATTTGTAAGATTTTTGTTTTGAGAAGCGCCATTGCAGTGTGAGTGGAATAACAAGGAGCAGCATAGCAAATTGGTTCGTCTCTTTGCTATCATTTACAAACCATAATGACAAAGCCTGTGGGGCATTTGTGACAAGGTGAGGTGCGTTGTGCGGACGATAATCTGTCACTTTTGAGAAGCTGAGCTGAAATTTGGCAGGCAGATGCTGAAAGTCATCTCCCATTTGGATGAGTCAGTGAGGCTGTAGATGATAAATATGGTTTGAATAAATGATTGAAAAACAGGTACCTAAGAAGACCCAGTGGTCCTGTTTAGAGCGTACCATTAGAGTAGAAATGAGCACTGAGATCACCTGATCTACCAGGATTTTTGGCCTAAGCTAATTGCCTAAACTAATGATTTACCCAGTGATTTTATATAAATCAATTATTTAGGTACACCAAGTACCTTAACCGGGTTTGGCTAAACTAATGATTTATGTAAGAGATGGAAGAATCTCTCATTTGCTGCACCATAGCCTTGTGTGGGTATCGCTTTAGCCTCCGATTCCGTTGCTTTGAAAAAGACGAGGCCCACTACATTACTCTTGCTAATTCCCACCTGTACAGAATTTTTTTTACAAGAAGTTGTGTGGGAGGAAGGCTTAAAGCAACACCAGCAATCTAACCCTCTCAAACGAAAAAGCGTTTAGTCCCTTGCTGTCTCCCAAATGGCACTGCAGCATTTCAACAGTAGAGCAGATTTAAGCCTGAAGCCATAAGAACGCTGAAAAAAAAGGAGTCTCACAGATATACCCAAGTGAACTTTACCAAACACCGAGCAAAAGCCAGCTACATGAACACCCACACTTCACCTCATCTGGATTTTCAAAGTGGGCAGCGACCTTCGTAATGTGTTTGTAACCTGTCACATACTTCACTGTTTCTGTCCACCTCAATAAGCTTGATGATGGTGACTGATTGATGGGCTGTCAGACTGGAACTTGGGGTTAGAAATGTAGGTCTTATAGTGCTGGTGCTGAATGACCCTTAGCTTTAGACATCCTTTTGGATAGTCCTAATTGACTAAGAAAAAAAAAAGATAAAAAATCCCAAGCAATTGTTACTTAAGCACTATGAGGACATGAGGGACAATGAAAACCACTCAGTCACAGAAGGTAAGGTCTGGGTATATGTTAGCTGTGAAACTGACTTTGATAAATAGTTTTATTTACTTACCTCATTTCCATCCAAATCCATTAAAATGTAAGTGATGAGCATTTAGCTGTTATTTAATGCTGTACTGCTCAAAACAGAGTGACAGGAAAGGTGAGAAAATAAGGTGGAGATACAATTTGATTGATTAGCCAACAAATGAACCCCAGTATTGTTCATCATGAATCCGTACTTTTCTGCTCACTGATATGGATGAAAATGCACGTTTCTCCTCCAAACAAACTCATTCCACTAATTGACTCTCTTTGGTTGAAAGTGTCCAACAGTGAAATCAATCACTGCAAACTTTGTTGGGAAGGAAGACCCTCATACTCTGGCATGGCAATGCTCATATTTGCTTTAGAAAGCGAAATGAAACTGCAATACACACTTGAAGTTTTTCTTCTCAATAGCAACATTTGCACATCAGCTTTTTAAATTTACATAAAAATATAAATCATTTATAATTACAATTGCCAGTAAGAATAAACTGTATATAAAATGCATTACATGGTTTCTAAAATCCCTTTATTAAGCCTCAGCTGAGTGCTGAGTGTGATCTGGTGGGTTTTAAAATTGTACTGTTCACACTGTTCACTGATAGGTTTAAGATCTCTGATCAGCCAATGAGATGGCATTTTATTAATATTAATAATAAGTTGCTAGCTACTGAGCCTAAATAGTCATCCTTCTTGGCGCTATTAATGACCCTGATTTTAAACAGGTTCTTTTCAAATGATCAGTTAGTCATTTTTTTCATTTTACTTAAGTCCAACCTTTTATTTTCTTTTAGAAACATACCCCTTTTTGGTTTCCTCATTGGACACTTTTATTTTAGTTTCTGCAATCAGACCTTCTCTTGTATTTTTGCTTTGATGGTGCAGGCCTCTATTTGCGACAATTAGATTTTCATAGTTCATATGGAGAAAAAAGTTCAAATGGGTTAATTAAAGTTGTTATTTCAGGTCCCACAACTGCCACGGCTGCTATTCCCCTCTACAAAATGCCTTGTGTCGATGAATTAGTGAAACAACCTAATTGTTTGTCTTTTCTTGAATGCTGTCTTGTGATACAACCTTCTCTGTACTGCATACAAGGTTTCAGTTTGCACAGATCCAGCACTATTTCACTAACTCCTCTACACTATATTAGAAGAAAGATACTTTTGACTTTTAACGTTATTCTTAAAACAACATTTTGAGTTTAATCTAAAATGTCTCAATTTAGTCTCAAACTGAACAACAAAAGTGAAAAAGCACCTTCTTTTTCTTAACGTGGTCCTAATATTTCTTCGTACCAATCTTAAAACATCATCTCATCTTCCACTTGACGTCAGCTTGTTTCCTTATATAAAGAATGGCGGTGTGGCAATGTGCAGATAACCTGCAGATTGCAGACAGCAAGCAGAACATATATAATGACCCTGATCTACTGACAACACATAGTTGACAACAAGGAAGCTGAGTATCACTCACTGGATGCAAACTAATGCTTTAGCAAGGTCTGTTGTGGTTTTGGCAGGTCTGCTTGGTTTCTTGGATAGCAATGCCTATGCTCTACTTTTTGAGGTCCATCTTTCTTTGGAGTTGCTGGGCAGGCTCAGTTTGTGTTCTCCAGCAGAAGGCGTGGTTTCCGGGTGGATTCCTCTCCTCTCACACATGGGGGAAATCATGTTATTTGGTGTGCAGATGGCGCCACAGTCCTTTGCCACACTGTCTCTATCGCTACGGTGACAATCAGGCCACTTCTGCATTATTGTAAATCTCACCGTCTTCCTTTGATTAATTTGTACTCTTTTTGTTCCCCAGTTTGTTACCAGGATTTCCTCGTGGAATCTTGGCCATTTGGAAGAAAACTTACCTTCTCTGCCTGCTTCTCCCCACTCTGTCTAACCGCTCTCCACCTGTATTCATTCTAGCACTCTCCCAAGGGCTCTGCAACTCCTCCTCGTCCAAAAATTTCTGTGATTTTCTCCAAGCTCTCTTGTCCCAATGTCACGTCCCAGTATCACGTATTGAGCTAACATTAAACCAAATGTGCCTTTTGGGTCCAACTTGCACTCTATCATTACACTAGCTAGGTCGGTCTACTCGTGATGTTCATGCCAAATATCCCTGTGCAAAAGACCGCTTTCCTTTAGGTACATTACTGCAATCTGCACAACCTTTAAATAATGTCATTAAAGCCTTCCAAAAACTGGGAATGCACTTGTTTTATGACAAACAAAGTATCACTTTTATGAGAATTAAAGATGCACAACATGCATTTCTTGAGAAATATAAACATACATTGTTTTTTTCAAAGAAATTAAAATTCAGGGAACCTTTAATAGCAAGCGGTGATTTTGTAGGGAAAAACCAAACCTATAAACATACATCAAATGTAATAGGACATATCATATCACACAGCCATGGCCCACAATTACCAAATCAGCCAGCAGCAGGTTTTTGTGTGATTCACTGAGGCTCTACCCTTTAATACAGATGCTGCAGCTATAATAAATGCCGTATGACCCAATCCATCATAGTTACATGACATTTTAGCTCTTTACAGTGGTTAACAAGGTCTACATCATGCTTTGGTCTGAGATAATGACATGGCCCTATGACATGATAGGAATGGGCAAAAAAAACCAACCCAACAGTAGAAATGTTACAGAGTTCTGCTTAGTTTGTGAAATCCTATACAATAGTGGACCATTAGTGATTGTTAGTTTATTGAACACTTCTTTAAAAGGGCCGGCTGTGCACTCCACCTCCTCACACACACACACACACACAGTCACACTCAAGCACACAAGCTTCTCTTTCCCCCTGCAGAATCTGCTTCGACAAGATAAGTATGGGACTTGTAATTGTGCGAGAGCCCTCATCTCTCGGCATTGCCTGATAATGTTGCTGTGAAAGCCTTGTGCTCATTATGCTTGCCTTTGTTCTTTTTATTGCACAGCTCGGTTGATTATTTTTTCAAGAGAATTCAGAAGGTTTAATGCTCTCCCTTGTTCCATAAACAGAGGTGCTACTATGGCAAAATCCTGCCTCCTGCCTTTAAAAAGAAAAGGCATAACCCCCTAAAATCTAGGAATTTATATATATATATATATATATATATATATATATATATTTCAGTAAAACACCCTACATATTTGCACATGGAATAAAGCACTTGCAATAGCAGTCCTGGAACTGAGAGAGGGACCTTCAGACAGCTTTCTAACTTGGGTGAACACTCAAACAGTATTAATGGAAATGGCTCATGTCAGTTCAACTGGAGAAGCAGAAAAATACAGATAAACTCACCACATTCGTTTTCCTTGCATGACAAACACTCCGTCAGTAGCTTGTGCTGCAGCTATGTATGCTTTAGTTTCCCATTATCTTTGTGAAAAATATGAGATTAAACCCAATCCCGGGTTTAGCAGCCTATCACACGGAGATGCAGATACAGACACAGTCCAAAGTCATCCTTTAGAAGTCAACCTTCTTTCAGATCACTGAAGCAGTGAAATAAAAGAAAAAAACAATCTGGCTCTTCAAACGTTGCAACTAATCTTTCTGAGACAAAACATTATGCCTTAAATTTCTCCCCTCACCACTTCTTATACACATCTGCACAATAAAAGCAGACTACATATTACAGAATCAGCACACTGGAAAACAGTGCAGCACTATTTATCTAGTCCCATTTGTTTTTTCCTGTTCTAAAGCAGACTATTGTCTTTACTTTTTAAAATTTCCATCAGCCACCAGGCTGCTCAGGTATCTATTTTGCAACTATCAATGAAGAAAGAGAAAAGGCCTGAAAGTATCCCAGTGATAGTTGATCAACCTTCTTGCAATGACTGAAACTAAAAATCTGATTTAATGCTCCAAAGTGTGTCTTTTTATTATATCACATTAAATTTGTTGAAAAAAAAAAGTAAAGAGCTTTGAATTCCCTACAGGGCAGCTTAGTGCAACTGATTGATTGACAGCAAAGGCTTGTGGGTAATGCCATACACTGCGATTTTTCAAAAAACAAAGATTTGATTGTGACTGTGAGGAAAGATTCACTAAAATATTGTGGCTGGATTAACATGAAATTTGTGACAGAGGTGAGAGCTGGCCCAATTGCAAACTGGTTGACTGTTGGAGTCAATCCAGACTTACAAAGTTGGACAAAATTGGACATTTTCTGTCAAATTGAAATGAAACTGAATTGGGATGATTTTGACTCTCATGGCATTTTAAAATAATGTAACAAAATAAAACCTTTCTTTCCTAAAATTGTTTTTTTTTTTCCGTCATACTATGATGATGATGAATAAACCATTTTTTTTTTTTGTTGGAGTACCTAGAACTGCTAACAAAGTCATTTTGACTCCATAAAATTCAGTGTAAAACAGCATGCCTGGTTGTGAAGACAAGACTGACAACACTCAGGAGCTAAGGCTAGCTGAATGAGATCGATAGATGAGCATCGGATGGAAGAAAAATAATTGCAGCAGAGCAGAATGGATCACAGACACCTGAAGACGTGGGCGGCTTGCTGGCTGTGCAGAACAGCAGGAGATCTCTCCAGAGTGTGGGGAACGAATCCAAGCAAGTAAAGGGTGAAATCCAGAGCAGAGCGGCTGAATCAGACGGGGTTAGGCCTGAGGAGGGCTACAGACAGGGGCATAGCAGTGTTGAGGGTGGATGAGAGAGAGGCTGTAGGTCAGGTGGAAGGGGACAACATGATAAGCGCTCACTATTCTACTTTTAAGATAAGCAGAAGGTACTTTCAACTGCCCCCTTATTTCCCCAAGGGGTTACCAGGGCAAACAGGATCTGCATGTTAATTTGACACTTTACACTGCACGTCCTTACTGACACAACCCACTGATTTATTGGTGGGTTGGAACCGGGACTGGGAGTACAGTAGCGTGTAAGCCTTGAGGTTGGGTTTGTGTCTCCTCTGGGTCTCAAATTGGAGATCATGTAGAACATTTAGACATTTAGAACATGTAAATCAAAATTTTTATAATTACTAATCAAATAATCTTAATACTCTTTAAAATAACAACAAAACCCCTAAAAGTTTACCTGAATTAATTTTGTTTGCCAGTTCTTTCTATAACTGGAAAGATTTGATGTAAGATAAGACAATGGTTTTATTGTTCAGGTTTGGGATTAAAACGATCGACCTCTTGGTTCTAGGAGGTTGAGAATGTCGGTAGTTCTACTGCTAATGCTGTCAAAATCAAACTAATCTGACTCTACACAACTTTCTGGTTTGGTATTTAATATTTGGTAGATGTACTGTTCTTGTTTATAACCTGTTGCACTATCTGGGGGACGTCTCATAGTCCTGTAGAAGCTCTATTGGGCTGAAGCTTTCTGGCAGCATGGATCACAGGGAAGGAATTGTCATGATGTGTCCATAACCGCAGATATCTCTGATTAGCTTGTATTATATTATTATATATTATCACCCCCCCCCCCACACACACACCACCACCACCCCCTTGGTTGACACATCATTTGATAATTATTATTTCGATAAGAAATTAATGACATTTGTCTCTTACACAATACAGTAACACATCTTCTGTGTCCTGATTAAAAAAGCAGCAACAACAACGCTATTGAATCTGATAGCTGCTCTGGGGCTTTTGGGTTTCTCTAGCAGTTTCAGACATCATGTGGCTACAGTGCACTTTAAAGTGTTCAGTGATCAGTTGAGTGCCACGGGCTCAAAGTGTTTGAGCTTAATGTGTTGCTCAATACTGAACAACACTCTGTTGCAATCCAATGAGGTAAATTCCTCTGAGTTGTTAACAAGGCTGAAGAACATGTATATTTTCATACTCTGAGTGATCTTACAGTATTCACTAATAGGGAGAACGTTCACGATATATAAGATTGTCAAAACTTACAACGTTATCAGTACTTCCAAAAGCCCAACCTAACCCAACACCATAACCGATATTTAAAGCAATGTGACATATTATAATTGATGACTTATTATTTAATTAGAAATGAATCAAACTTAAAATGAGTTGAAATCCAAAAAATCCTGTAATCCACCCTGTTAACCTAAATACTATGATGGGATGGTAGATCTTTATGACTAACTGAGGTTATTTTATTTGCTTGACAATGTTTCCATCAATGATTTAAATGTTGGCAGCGTTTTTCCCGGTGGTTAACAAGCTTCACCCTGAACAGAAATGTTAAAGCCCTCGTTGGAATGGCGCACTCAGCACATTGATTAGACTGACAGAAAAGAGTCAAAGTAAATGTGAAGACAACACTGAAAATGTGAGCTTACACTAGCAAACGAACGGATAACATGTGGTAGTCGAGACAGCGTCTTATAAGCCATCCTCACCTTGTATGTTGATGCTGTCAAAACTGTCCCAACTTTGCTGACCCAACTGGAAATCTGGCAAAAACAGGGGGGAGAGTGCAGACTTATTAGGGTTTTATTTTGTTTTTTCAGAAAAAAGAGAATGCATTCAAATGTAACAAAAATTGTATTTAAATCATAAGTAATTTAATTTCTATGATTTCAATACATTTTCGTCAATCGGTAATTTGAAATAAAATTAATTAATTTGTTAAATTAAATAAATAATAAATTCACTTACAATTACATCCATTTTGGAATTCACAACACTGTTACATCCATCTAGTTCTCTACATTAAACCTGTTAATAAGCTCCTGTCAGCTGTATCAGTTATTTCACCCATCAATATTACAATAATCTCCAAGAAGAACCTCGTTGCAGTCAAAGGTACCAAATACTACTTTGCAAACACAGCATGAAACAGGGTTCATACTGAAGTTGTCAAATATAAGCCAGATTCATTTGGACACAAAATGAAGCAAAGACAACTCAGAGAACTCTGAATGAATGCTGATCGGTACTAAAGCATGCTTTTAATACCAACTAGGGTTTAAGCTGTAATTGCACTTCACTTCACAATTCACTTCACTTCCCTTGCTATGATTTTGCTATGATTCATTTGTATGTGCAATATATAAGCAGATATTGGAATATTAGTAGATTCATGAAAAGAACTAAAAAAATTTTAATTTTCTGCTAAAGGAGAGGACAACCTGTCAAAGCTGTGGATACCTCAAGGTCTTGGTCCAAGTACAAATCTGATTCTGTAAATGTGACACTGTGCAAAATGTACATTTAAAAAAAAATCATTTAAATTTCATAAACCCATGTATTATTCATAGTAAAATCTAGAAGACATTTCAAAGATCTAAACTTAGATAATGTACCATTCTGATGGCAGCAGCACATCTCACAAACATTAGGACAGGGGCAGGTTTTTAACTTTTTAACATCCCCTCTTCTTCACTCTTTAAACTTCTTAGAATTGAGGAAACCAGTTGCTAAACTTTTGGGAGAGGAATGTTGTCCCACTCTTATCTGATTTAGGATTCTAGCAGGTTGGTGCCTTTCCAGCGCACGCTGCCAGTTCCATAGGAACTATTGCTTTTTAATTGAGCACTGATAAGAATCTGGATGATCTAAGGAGCTGTAAGGAAAAGGCGTCTGGACTTCTTTGGGTTGCTTGAAGACGTTTCACCTTGAAGACGTTTCATTGTGAAACCTGGCCTCACCCTATCATGTGGTGATAGGGTGAGGCCAGGTTTCACAATGAGTTCACCTGAAACCATGGCTGACTGAGACCCACACCCGTTTTCACACCTCGTGTGATTAGGTAGAGGATCAGTAGGGGCCCATTGTCCCTCTATGAGGGACACTCCCACAAGGCTTAAATATGGGACTCTCCACCATTTGACCCTAGAACTGAAGAAGCTTCTCGGATGAGAGGTGAAACGTCTTCAAGCAACCTAAGGCTACGTCCACACTAATGCGTTTTCGTTTGAAAACGCATCTTTTTTTCTCCGTTTCGCCCTCCCGTCCACACTGAGACGGAGGGAAAACGGAGCTTTTTGGAAACGGTGACGTATGTTAGTCATATGATGCAGTCATGTGACCACTTTAACTAAGATGGTCAGACGGCATCGTACCGCAGTTGTTTTGTTGTTTTGTTTGCTCAGTTTCAATCAATAAGTTTTTAGTGGCCGTGTTGAAGATTAATATGTACTCATTTGTGACTCGGAGCAACAGCTCCACCTCATTATCATTCCATTTGACACATTCGGTGCTTTGTCTCGCCATTTCGC
>VUQR01013765.1:0-15778 GCA_015108515.1 Hemichromis elongatus | reverse complement strand
AAACAGACACAGGTTTAATGTGAGTAAAGGGGCGGCTGTGGAGGGGTGGAGGCTGGGAGCGACCTTGCTAATATTTATTAAAAAATAACAAGGGCACACCTGGAAAAGGAGTTGCATATGTAATGTACATATTTAAAACTTGTTTCGGGATTTTCTGGAGGAATATGTGAACAGCAGACACTGAAACAAGCAGCCCCCACCCCCAAAGACAACAGTTACATTACTTGAAAATCAGTGCAATAAGAAAACTTGACTCTACACAATATGACTGAATGCTTTGGGTTCTGGATTCAATCCTTTTTCAGGTGGCCATCTGTTGCAAGGCATGTCCTAAGGAATCATTAATGAGCATCAATACCAAGAAACCTTAACTGCAACATTTTTGTGTTGTGATACTCTGCTGCTTTAATCTTTTTATTGAGTTGAATGTTCAAAGGGTTTTCGACAATTAAATTATTATTATGCACAAGTGTAGCAGGCAGTCTAAATTTCAGATGTTGTGGGTGGTCCCATGATAATTCTCACAGACGTGAAGTCAGAATTGCTGCATGAAAATGATGCTTCCTCTTTTAAAGATTCCTTATTAAAGCATAGCCCGTGGTCAGTTTAGCAATGACACATCCACATTAATTAATAATTAACTTTTGTTCTCATATTGTTGAAACAAGCTGTGCTAACGGTACCTTTGGGAGTTACAGAATCAGGATGTTATGGACGGCGCAGGAAAGGCATGTTGTACAGAACAACGTGTTACATGCGGGAGGAGACGGACAGGTACGGACACGAAGCTACAGCTGGTGACACTTTAAAGCCTTTACACTGAGCGGCTGTTTCATTTAAGGTGACAATAAGCATGACGTTTACAGAGAAGCCAAACCCATACGAGGCAACGCCCACTTCCCCTGCAATGAAATGCGGCCAGCTTGGACGCGTGTGGAGCGCGCAGAGACGGCAGGAAGGAGAAACAAAGTTTAGGAAAACAGCCGCTGAAAACGTGTTGATGTTTAGACTGCTACTGCTTTCTGTAGTCTTTCTGAAAGACCTGCAGCACCCTGCATGACAGCGCTGCAGGGTAAGGCACTGCATGGTGCTGAATTGTGTGACTGAAGAGTCTCTTTACAGTGTGGTGATTGTGAAGCTTATACTATCACGACTTATTGTGAACTTTAACCTGTGAGCTGCCACCTCAGGGACTCATGTTCAGAACAAAATAAAAACCCAAAACTAAACTACAAATAGTTTCCATTTTGTTGCTTTAAATTTTTCAAAATCAAAATGCAAAGCTTTTAGTTTATTTTCAATTAAATTTTAAGTGTAAAAGCATTTTATTAGCTTTCCAGGGGCTATAAAGAATAACAGGAGAATCTTAAAAATGTTAAGGATAAATAGTTCTAGTGTGCAAATGTGGATAAAAAATTATAATATTCATATTATATTATTATATATTATTATCCTGTATAAATTCTATAAAATCCAATTCATGTCATGATTATAAAGCCACAGAAAATAGGAAGATATCCAGATCTTGATGTGCATCCAAAATTACAGAAAAGTTTGGAAGATGCACAAAATTTAAATAAAAACAGAACGCGGTGATTTGCAAAACGTATAAATCCAATCATATTTTATTCACAGTAGACGACAGATTCAACCCAAACAAATAAAACTGAAACATTTAACTCTCACGAAAAGCACTGACTAATGTTGAATTTGATGGCAGCAACAGATATCAAAAATGTTGGGAGAGGGGAGGCGGCAAGAAGCCGGAAGAGTAATTTTTACTACAAAGAAACAGCTGGAAGAATATTTTGCATCTAATTAGGTTAATCGGCAACAGTCTAGATGTAAAAATGTGCACAAAAAACCCAAAAATTCAGTATAATGTTCCTCAATGGAACATCAGTCTTTGAATATTTCATCATCTACAGCACATAATATCAGAAGATTCCGAAAATCTGGAGAAATCTTTGTGTCTGAGCGCCAAGGCCAAAACTCTGAATTCGATGGCTGTGATCTTTAAGTAGTCAGGCAGTGCTCTATTAAAAACAGGCATAATTCTGGGCTCTGGAACACTTCCACAAGCCACTGTCTGTGAACACAGTTCACCGTGCCATCCGAAAATGTAGGTTAAAGTTCTATCACGCAAAGAAGAAGCCAAATATGAACAGATACGAGACAGAAATGCTGCCAAAGCTCCCAGCTGCACTGAGACAAAGTGAAAGACTGAGCAACGCAAATCTTAACTGTACTCTCAGAAAAGTCCAGCAGCTGGTCTCCTCAGTTCCCAGATGTTTATAGACTATTGTTAAAGAAGAGAGGATGCTACATGATAAACACGGCTCTGCCCCACATTTTGAGACATGTTGCTGCCGTCAGTGTTAGGATATAAATTTTGGTTTACGAGATCTGCAAATCAAAGCTTTCAGTGTTGCTGACATTTTACTCCTTGCCCCCAATTTTTTTGCAGCTGGGGTTGCATGTTGACCCTAAAGAAGCAACAAAACAAAGAAGAAAGAACATTTGCCAGACTGTTTTTGTGTGTATTTGTTACAGTGTTACCTGTCAGTCATGCTCATGCACCAGAAGCAGCAGCAAGAAGAGAGAAGAAAAGAGAAAGGCGGCGGGCAGTCCCAGCATCCCGTGAGTGTGTGGATGTAAGTAGCGTGTGCACGTGCGTATCCCCGGCACTCACCTTTGTAGACGTTGAGTGTGATGGTTCGGACTGCGATGCGGACCATGCTTTCAGGGTGGTTGAAAAACTTAATGGCCTCGGTGTACAGGGCAAAGTCATTAGTGTGCTGTGTGTGGGAGACAGAGAGGGGGCGCTGGTGAGCAAGACAAGGCACTGCACCATTTTGCTCAGGATGCAAATGACCACAGAGAGAGAAAGAAAGCAGCTAAAGGAGACAAGAGTGCTGAATTTTGATAAGGTTCAAACTTAACAGGAGCAGTAATCTCATAACATCGCTGTTGTTTTAATGAGAAAGTACTTTTTTTTACATTGAGGATTACTGTATGTTTAGTAAATAACTAATCCTCAACTAAAGTTCAAACGGGTCTATTACGAAGCTAGATTAGTGAGTTATGCGAGCTACAACGAGCTATGTTAATCTTAAAATCAAGAGTTTTCTGAGCCATGTAAGTGGCTCTCTTTTCCCCTGGCTAAATCACCGCAGTAACTTATGCTTATGCTGAGGTTCATTTCATAAAGTGGCTGGAAGCACAACTTTAAGCTGAAAATCACTAAAACCAATTTGTATTAATTTGGGGATTCGGAAAATGTTTTTCAAATCTTAGTATCCTTGATTCTAATCTGCTGCTTAGTAACAGCTGGAACTGGAGCTACTAGAACGCGGTCCACACATCAAAATAAAATGGATTTCATTTTTATCTGCTGACAATCTGGAGCGATTTCTATGTCTCCATTATTAGGCAGCCCGATGGTAACACTTAATGTATAATTGTATCCAGTTTAAAGTTTCAGAGCTCTAATGTGGAAATAAACAGCACGTCAAAATGTTTATTTTACTGCTCTGTGTGCTCTCCAGATCCAGCATCAATCGCTTGGCCTTTTGCAATAGTGTTGCAAGGTTTTTTTTCTTTACGGAGGCACTCACAGGGATCATCCTTTGTGAAAAAGGGTCACATGACTGTGGAATGCCCCTTTTTATATGAGCGTGCACAGAGCCTTAACCAGAGAACCCAGCTCAGCAGGGAAACCTGATAACCACGGTTGTGACACCAGTGTCCAGCTGGTGTTTTAGGTTTTGTTAAGGCAGCTAAGCTAAAGAAAGCCCAGCTGTGTCAAACCTCCTTCGTAGTATATCCTCCTGGACCACCTCACACACTGCTAGACTCATTATAATCTTGTGGCCATTGCAGTGTTGTTTGTTTTGCCATTAATTTTTCAAGTTTTCATCTTTTAAATATAAAATTCTAGTATTGGCATAATGATTACTACAAGAAATTTGAAAAACCAATGTACTTAATTCAGAGGATAATGAGCTTAACAGCAGGGACTACTTCTTCTAACCATAATAAGAGTTTAGAAGCTCAACAAATCCCATACCAGCACGCTCCACTTAGCAATTCTGCACAACAACCTAATAACTCTGGATACTACCATTATCTCTCTCTGTGCCAGTGCCCGATCCTCCCCCCAACCATTCCTCAGTCGCTGTGACCTCCAGGCAGTCACAGCTGCAAGTCCAGAGTTTAAATGATTACCCAGAAGTCACAGCAAATGAGGAGCTCTGAGCCTGACACCAAACCCAAACCGACCTTGTGCACTAGTTTTAAAAATGTTACTTGTATAGTTCTGAGAAGGAGCAAAGTTCAGCAGTTATCAAACGGCGCCCTCTGCAGGAGAATAAACTACATAGCTAAGACTCCAAAACACTAATAATAATGATAATCAAACTAATAGATTAGTTTAATTCTTTTTATAATAACATTTAAAAATATATTTGACTTTAGACCAACAATGTGCCAAGCTAGTTATTAACACCAGGTGTTTGTTAACACACAAATTAAGGTAATTAAACGAATTAAAACAAACATGTAATAGATAACTTAAAAAAAAAGACAGATAAATGTTCTCAGATCTACACAACAGGTCTGGTTTTGGCTTCAGGGGTAATGCTACCATCGACAGTACACCAATAACTTTCCCCAGCACAAATAGGCCAATGGAAAGACTATAGACACTGCTGAAACATCAGAGGGTAACAACATCACAAATTAATGGCGTGGTCAGGGTTCTTAGTAACCATCTAAAACTTCATTTGCACACAAACGACACATAAACACACACAAAATGCATCATATAGAAAAACAGGTGTATTTAGAAACAAGCCGTCAGTCATCGCTCGTTTTACGGAAAGAAACTTGAGGAATCATGTTTTTGTGCTATGTTCTAAAAATAAAGTTATTTGCTGCATGCAATATCTGTTAAATCAATGCATCAACACAGGAAGCCAGTATTTTGACAGAGAAAATGGGCAGCTGATTAGCAGAAGCTGCTGCTAATCTGCATGTTGGGATAAGCACACTGATAAGCTTTACTGGCAGAAAATGCATGCGATAAATGAGGTCCCAGTCTGAAACTTACTTTGAGTGGTTTTTGTGTTAAATTGAAGGCATATCAGTTCTAAGGATTGTGATTTTATAACAAAATCAACACAGGCACAAGCTCAAAAGAACATTTGTACAGTAATTGTGACTATACACATACACACACACACACACACACAAGAACCACTCAAATGCCTTATTTTTTCCTGTGCAGTCTACACCTTCCGCATTAAACCACAAAAACAACACTGCACATGTGGCAACAGCCTGCTCGGCCTGCTGGTGTTGCTGCATGCTACTCTCTGTCCCTCACTGAACAGAGTGCACACGATGAAAAGTATGCCTGCAGCAGGGCAACAACAACTCAGTACTGCAAGTTCTCTTGAGTTGATTTGTCAGTGGGTTGCTAAGGGGGTTTGAGAAGTGGCAAAATGTAATCACAAAGTGATAATAAGGAGGTGAACTGAAGTGTGCTGTGGGTTTATTTATGAATTCCACAATTTTATCATTTGTACTTTGAGACGATTGGCTGATATTACAACTTTGCTTCATTACTCACTCCTTCTGTTCTTAGTCTCTCATGTATCTAATAAAGATAAGATGTGCAGACACTGAGTGGAAGGTCCTCCATGTTTTCTTAGCCTACCCCCCCCCCCCCCCCCCCCCCCCCCCCCAGGTGGCCTTACCTCATTATAGAAGAAGTGCACAGTGTGGTTGTTAAGTTTGAGTGACAGGGTCTTAAGGAAGGAGATATAATAAGCCATGATCTCCTCGTCCGAGAAGTCAAACTTGTGAACAATAATGGAGTTGACGTGGTTGTTTGATAAGAGATAATCTGTAATGAGAAAGGAGGCGACAAGTTTAAGCTACAGAGAAAATATGGCTTTTATTAAGCCTCCAGACTGTCTTGCAATTTATCTAACAGCTCAGCATTTACAGAAAATGACAGTGTTGATTTATTTCACTGCCTTTTCTTTCACTGTTATCAGAGCAAAGGTGAGGTAAAGCTGCTGTGATGGCTGCAACACCTTGCTGAAATACCAACTTTAGATTTTATTTATACCAACCCATCGTAAAATGGACAGTATGTAATCTACTAAGATTTTTGTTCCCCAGTAACAATAAAAAATTGCAACAGCCAGGTATGTATTGTTCATTTAAATAAAAAAGGGTAGTGTTGCAATGCTTAACTTACAAAACACAAAATAGTTGCATACTTATTTCCACAGACTCTTAGAGTGAACATGAAACGCTGCCTGTATAAAAGCTAATTTACATCATGAAGCCCTGCTCTCAAAAACTGACACAGCTTTAACATTGTCTCTGAAGTTGGATTTAAGAAATAAGTGCTGAAAGTTAAAAGTTTTTAGAACTTGTTTAGTGCCATCTTGTGCCAGTCACAGACTTACATTAGTTTACGTTAGCTAACTACCGATACAACCGATAACTCAGTGGAATATAAGGAGATTAAACCTAAAAATCAGTCTAAGGCGATCACTTTTGTACTGCCCATCGCTGGAGCAATGACTTTCACGTTAAGAAATCAAGGATATCCTGTCCACTTTCACTGTCTGTCCCTTTAGCAGGAAGTGGTTCTTAATTATTTGGTTAGCTGCACTGAAATGGGATAATCCCCCCATTAGCTGGATTATTTGGGTTTGTAAAGCACTTAAAACCAGTGTGAAGGACAAGCTGGACCTTGGAAGGTCAAATGCACCGAGCCGTGCGATCAACTGGCAAAGCAGATGTTGGCAAAGTGCAATCAGCACTAGTTTATGCAATTTTCTTTTTGTTTTTTGTCCATTGCATACATTAATCAATTTTTCCTGCGAGCGTGCTGACGGAATCCAGATCATGCTTTAGTAAGACACTTAGTTGTGTTTGTAACGGCACCACTTACTCCTTCACAGACAGAGAGTGAAAAAACATAGTTTAGCCTTGGTTTGTTAACAACTGAACATAATCCACAGTACATGAAAACACAAGGTAAAAGAAATACAATTTAAATGGTTGAAAAGAGAATAAAAGTTTAAAGAAGCTAGCTAAAACTATGGCTAATAGCTGTAATTATGTTAATTTCAAGTATTTACCTAAAGGTAAAAAAAAATCTGTTAATTTGTTAGTAGAAAACAATGGATACACAATTAGGTGGAAAATAATAGCTTGCTAAAAATGTGAATAAAAAGTTGTATATTATTAGAAATGGTTAGCAGTTTAATTATTAGCTGTACATATTTAAACTATATAGAGCTACATTAATGTGTGCATCAACTGTGGATTTGTTGGCTAACCATGCAAACTAAACAGCTAGAAACATAGCGACATGAGAGAAAGTTTTCACAGAACTTTATACCCTTACTACTTTTTACTGCTTTTACAAGAAGGTAAGTAGCAGGCAGTTATAAAAAATAAGGAAAAGAAAGAAAAAGAGAAAAGTGAAAATGACCCCCTTAGACTGATGTGATTCTTTATTTTTTCCTGAGTTCTATCACTAGTTAGTTAACATAACCTAATGTAGGTCTATTACCAGCTTTATCGGAGAGTGTAATGACGTAATACTACTTACATAGGGAAGTCTCGTGGCTAATGTTTTCAAAAAGTATATTGAGGGTCTGGAGGAGCTGGACACACACGTAACGTCCAGACTTCTGACGGAGGATGTTCAAGAAGAAGGCAAACATGTTCTTCTCCAGGAAGAAACTGATCACAGACAGAAGACACAGACAGGTAAAATGTTTTTATTGCAAGTTGACTGAATACATACAACCATTAAAAGATGGACAATGTCTCTTTAAAAAAAAACAGAGACATCATCCTGCCTACTAACATCATGGGTAGGTGTTTATATATCATTTTTATACAGTATTCTTAATTTGCAGCACTGTGCAAAGGTCTTGTGATTCACTGCATCCCAGCTGACCTTCCCTTTACTTTTCAGAATATTTCAACACTGTCAACCATCATAATTTATGTGCAGCAATATACTGACTTTATGCACTTACAGACTGCAAACTTCATGATCTCAGACTTTTTTGTTTGTTTGTCTGCATATCATCTGAATAAATAATTTCCCCTCTTTTGGGGACTTTTTGCTTCTCCAGTTTTAGTTAAAAAAAAAGATATTAGTAATAATGCATACATGAATTTTTCAAATGTGTCTGCAAAACAAAATGTGTGTTCAAGATGCACAGATTAGATTACACAGGAAATGAGCTCTGTACATGCAATCTTTGCTTGTCCTTGAATGATTTGAAATATTCGGGTTCAGAGTAATATGTCACTTTGACTCCCACCTGCATATTTGTACTTAAAAGTGATTAATCACACACTAAGTCATGAACTGGGACTTACTCAAACACAGAGCTGTCATTCTGGTCCCCCCAGATGAGGATCTCTGTGATCGAGCGGATGGTCTCCACCAGAAGGTTCCTGTTGTGATCTGTTACCGTCGTGTTTTTTGTCAGGACGTGGTACATATACCTGATAGAGAGAGATGCAGAAATAGTGTGAAAATGTAAAAGAGGAAGTGACAAAAGCCCTTTTTAAAAATTTGACTGAAGCCATTAACATTCACATATAAGTATCTGAACCTAGCAGGACAAAGATAGAGTGCAGGGATCTTGTGACACTGCAGAAAGCTGCTAGATAAACCTAACAACGTTTCAAAAGAATATTGACAGATGCAGTAGGTCTGTTACTGCGCTAGTGCAGTGTAATAACCACTAACCTAGAAACCTGTGCAAACAAGAGGTTTCCCTCATTTGGCCTCACTAGATCCCTGCTCGGGATTTTATGTGCTGATTCAGGTTGATGGAAATCAACTCTCAATGTCACGCACCTGTTGGGGTTGAATACATGTTTTCCTACTCTGGTACAGGCCAGTGTTTTCGAGCATGAACTCTTTTAATTCAGCCCCCATGCAAGCTATAAAAACTTGGTAAATACAGTTATACGTGTATTAATAATAATCAGATTAAAATTGAAATCAAACACTGAATTTATCGGCTAAAATAGTATTCAAGTGTTTTGTTTTGTCTACAAGGACTCCATCAGATTTTACTCACCTTGCAAAAGATAATAGCAAAATCCAGTAACCCTTGCTTAATTGCGATTTGGTTGAATAGATGCATTTAAATACATTCACTACTGCTAAATATTTAGCTAAATATAACGCTGGTTAAAAACGACTGTCGATTTCAAGCACCTAGGCTAACATTAGCCTATTTGATGCTAACTACTCACTTCAAATGGTCCAGAGAGTGGATATTTTTCGCTTTCCCCTGTCCTCCAACCCAGCTCCGTGACCGGCCAAACATGGTTGCGGTTCTAATGGAGGTGTAATTCTGCCGGGCGCCTTGTTTTGCTTGTGTTAGTGTTCGTATCTATCCATTACACCCACTTTCCCGTTAGGCTAGCTATTTAGCAAACAGGGGGTGATGGGCGGTTGATGGCAGCCACTGCGGGGTCATTACGTAATAGCGTGGGCAGAGGGAGTTGTAGTTCTTTTCCTTACGAGAGGGTTTACAGTGGAGCTGAGAAAAAACTACTACGGATAACTTCCCATGCTAGCAATGATGATTAAAACACGCGACCGTACATGTATAGTGATTGACAGCTGAAAGGCCAATCAAAATGGAGCCTGCCAACCCACGGGCCAATCACACACCGGAGCTTCGGGTATCGGCGCTGGTTGGGACTATTTTGATGCAGTTGGCAGAAATGTTAAGACGGGACATTATAAACTGTAAATAATTTGACGTGTGTTTTGTGAGTATTTCGTCTCTCTCGGTCCGGGTGTGTAAAAAAGAATTTCGCAGTAGTTTTTTTTGTTACAAAAATACGTTTTTTAGGCTGACTTGTATGCTACTGTTTTTAGCCCTAGCCACCAGCTGGCATGGCGTGAATTCAACAAACTCACGCAGCCAATGCCAAGAATGCGTCGAGCTAGCTGGCTGTGATATTTGAATGTGTTCCTCTGGTTATTATTAGCTATGGACGTTATGTTGTTTAGCCCGCCTGATTTCCTGTCCTTTCCTTCTGGACCGTACAGATAAGCCACCACATTGAGAGCTTCCTCTGAATCATCGTTGCAGGCCAGGACGGGCCGAAATGGACGCCCCAATCCCAGCTACCCACACAGACTTCTAACGCTGACAGCAACAACTTCAGGCCACACACACACACATACACAAGAACCCCTATCCGTGGCTTTCTTTATTTTCTATGACACACCAAATTTATGCCCAGCTAGATTCGGTGGAATCGCTCCTGGACGAACTCCCATATATGTTTTATTTGGGCCTGTTCTTTGTGAACGTCCTGATCCTCTACTATGCCTTCCTGATGGAGTACATCGTCCTGAATGTGGGGATCGTATTCCTGCCTGAGGATATGGACCAGGCATTGGTGGACCTCGGGGTGCTGTCCGACCCAGCCTCTGTTCCCTACGATACGGACACGGAGCTGGATGTGTTTGAGGGATATCTGGAGTGACAAGGTGGAAGAAAAGGAAAAATCAGATCTTGATAATGATGTTGCCGGGGTCGACAGGTCGGGCCGATGCTCCCTGGTTACCAATTTGTTGGGAAATTGCCTCAAAGTGGATGTTTCTGAAGCTTCTTGTTCACAGGGGCATATTAGGCATAAAGTAAGCAAATGGCACAAGTGCAGTCAAAAGTATTTAGACAGTCAGTTTTGATTCCATAGACCACTACACTGTGATTGAAGTACACACTTTCACCGGTTAAGTTTTGCATTACCTGATTAGGAATTACAGTCAATCTCTTTTAAAAAAAAAAAGTTTTATACATAGTCACCCATCTACAGAGGCTCAGAGATAGTTCTTCAAGTATTCATTTGGTGGCGATGTCTTAGGGTTCAAGACTTCTAGACAAAAGATTTTTATCCAACTTTTAAAATTAATCCTTGTATTTAAATTTGTCCAGTTACTTTCAAAGCTTTGAACATGGAGGACTGCATAAAAACATCTGTAGTTTCTAAACTTTTAAATACTTTTGTGCAATCCCTTACTTAAAGCTGAAAGTAAGCATTTAATTGTTTGATTTTTAAAATCCACTGTGGCGGACTTAATTGTAAGAGTCATTAAATTAGCACCACATATTTAGTACGCTTTAATGGGAAGTACTTCTCTTATTAGGTCAGATTGTAAAATCAGTTTCTACCCACAGTGCGTCATAAAAAGGACAAAATGCTCTAACTGTTTTTCTGTGTCTCTAGGTGTTCTCGACTTAAAGGCAGGTAGCCCGAGGAGGAGATTCATCACTCGCAGACTTATGATCTGCGACTTTTTGATTGGAAGAGCACTTTAGGAAGGGCGTGCTCCCAGCTGAATAGCAAGCAACCACAAGAGGTTTGCGCCGGCTTCTGCTACCCTCGCTTTGGACACAGTGAAAATGGAAGCACAGCATGGTGCAGGAGGACGGAGAGAGACAACTGTTCCCTTTGGAAGAAAAATGAATACTGCCAGGGATGTGGACCTGTCCAGCAACTGGAAGTGCACTCTGAAATCAAAATGTGTTCAAACTTGCTGCATCAGTCACAGTGTGATTTCCTGCAATGCGCGATATGTCAGTAGAACTGTTCAAGTGCAGGAAAACAATGTCCAGCAAGCATGATGCATACTTAATCACTCACGGAACAACTTAAGCCACTGTTTGATCCTCTAATACAGAATCCAATCCTCTCATAAGACTTCAGCTAGATTTGGGTCCACTAACATCACCCTTCCTCTCCTCAGGAGCACAGCTAAGAATTATGGGAGTACTGGTGAAGCGTAACTCTGTCGCTGGATTGAGGAAGATGTAGGACATAGAAGCTGCGCCATTCGCCACAAGTGAGAGAGTCTTAAAGTGTAGAGAAAGAGACATTTCTTTGATGCTGTACGTCTTTGTTTAACCCGCATCGCATCAGTTATTTGGGGCAGAGGTTACAGCTGTGATCACAGCTGGCCAAACGTGTCAAATGTCACGAAAGGGAACCTCTAAAGAAAGGCTTCATTTTAATTTTTTTTTCAACATTTTCATTTGTTTCTCTTGTTGACAAGGTTTTAAATTTACTGTAAGAGACGAGATGCGTTACACCGACCGTCTTCAGAGGATTTATAGTCAGCTGTTTAATTCCATGTTCATCCGCTTGTGCTGTCACAAATGTAGAGTTGCTTTCTACGAAGTGTAAATTCTCAACAGCAATAATAAACGGTTCAAGCAATGGATCAGTTACATAGTTATGCAGATGAATTGGTTCACAGGTAATCATTTCATCCATGAGCTTGGCTCAGTTGTGGATGGGGAGTATGGAGATATAAATTGACTGTATTTTGCTAGGCAGCTTCTCACCAAGATCGCTGGTGCTGGTATTTTCCCTCATCAACACTAAATAAAGGGAGATAATATGAATGGATGAAAACCAAAAGTAATTCAAGAATGTTTTTCAGAGAGTTGGCACCAGTTTAACAAAAGCAGAGCATTGACAGCTGATACCAAATTGTTTTTTTATGTGGATTAAGGCCTTAGCGGTTTCTGATATGTATGTATGAATCACGATGGCCATAGCTGGGTTTTTTTGGAGGGTAAACGTGTGTTTCCAAACAGTATTTAGACCACAGGGCACTAAAACTCAGGATACTAATAACATGTATAGTATGAATACTGTGTGTATTCCATATGTTTATATGGAATTTAATCAAACAGGAACAGATTCTATACGAGGTAAGGCTGTGAATAGGAGATAAGATTTAAGGAAGTGTGAAGTCTTGCTGTCTCATGCTGTAAACGATGTTAACTGTCTGCTTTCTTTTCATTGATCTTTCATTGACCATCAACGTCAGTAACAGTGCTTCTTAGCTTCTTAGGTATGAAAACTGTAGCATCTGCAGCCGTAACAGATTTCCCAATTTTGTACAAAGGTCAGTGGCCATGCTGCTTCCCAGGCATGCTGCCCTGTTCAGGGCCATCATCATCATCTCACGGGTAACGTACAATCCGTGCCTATGTCGTCCCACCACATCGGCTTCTTCGCAGATGTGCACATGCTCGAATGAGCTCTAGAGTTTTTATTTTCCAGTGTGTATTTAATAAACTTTGAGCGAATGCCAGCTTGCAGCCTCTTGCTTTTACAGCTCGTGTATTTCTGTAGGTGTGAGGGTTTTATTAGTAACCATGTGCGTCTGCGTGATGTCATATTTCCTTTTAACCACAAGAGGGAGGGAGTGCAACAGAACGGCAGCAGTGGCGTCAAATGGTGGGAATTGTTTGAAGTCGCCACAATTCGATGATGGAAATCCCCAACAGTGCTTAGTGATTAGAATTGTCAAAGCATGGTGGGAGTATGTTTAGTACAATAACTGCGAGATGTGATCGACTGCTGTTTGATTTTACCCCGAGAAGCCGTGCTGCTGGGAAATGTGGATGGACGTGTGCTTACTTTATTCATAATTCGAATCCAGTATTTTCCCTTTTTATTTGTTGAGATTCAATCTTGACTCAGTTCTTTTATTAACAACACTTCATCCTTCACATGTGAGATTAGTACTAAAGTATTTCACAAGTGTAATTTTGTTTTTTAATCACCTCATCGAGTGCGCACGGAGAGACTGACGTTCTTGAAGGTCAGTTTGCATTGAAATGGAGAACAGAAACATGCAGTGAAGGAAGTGAAAAGAAGGTTTATTAAAAAACCCCACTGAATTCAGTGAACACGGCGTGATCAGTGGAAAGAAAACACTATAAAAATAGTAGTAGGGTGACAGCATTTTATTATTAAAAGAGTAAGAAACGATCAGTAATGTAAAATTTTTATAGCCAGAAAAATGTGCTGTTTCCCTCTCTCACTCACACACACACACACACAGCATCACTAATACTCTAATAAAGGCAGATAATGGCAAAAACTTGGACAGACAACTATAAAAAATCCCCAGCCGCCTTTAAAAACAAAAGGCGACTAAAAGTGCAATTGTGCTTCTTGAAGTTGTACAAAAAAAAAGAAAACCAGTACACAAACACACACACATACAGCTTGTAATGCAAATAGTGAATGTTATGTAGAACCAGCAGCAGAGAACAAGCAGCAAGTACTTCAGTTGTAGTGCAATCTCACGTTTCACGAAATCAGTTGTTTGTGTCCTTTCCTTGCAAGCACACACGCTTAAAAATGCATTGTGCAATTTAAGTATACATGCCTAAGACGCATGATGAGAACAGTTCATAAGCTCCTACAGAGGAATTGCATTTTAGTGCAATAGGATCCGGCTGTCCTGCTGCATGAGTCTCTCAAACACACCGAAAGGGATGCACTGGTTCCACATCCTGTGATGATGAAAGGAGATGAAACAAGGTAAGAAAAAAATTATGGAAAAAAAATAAAATAAAGATATGTGATGTAGTAACACGAAAGAGCTCCTCACCTTAAACTCTTAATTTTTGTACAGTGTCTCAGGCTGGCTCCTAAGCTTTGTGCGCCGACATCTGTTAGTTTGTTAAACTTTACGCTGTCAAAGAGAAGTGAGACACAAGTTAGATGTGTTTTCCTTGTCTTTCTTTTTTTGTTTAAAGTTTTAACAGAAAAAAAGTCTGCAGCGCAAATCCAGACACTGCAGTATATTTCGTCTGTATTATATGAATACATGAATGCTAAAAATAAAACCAAAGCAGAAGTAGAAAAATGTGGAAGTGCACTTCGCTTTTCTAATTCACTTGAATTTCCAGTGAACTTCTGTTTGAAAATGCTTCATCGCAGGAAAAAAAGCATTTTACAGCCCGGTATAAAAACACAGCGTTGGGACCACTGTACAGGACAAAGACAAAGATAACCTAAGTAAATATAAAATGCAGTTTTGAAGTTGTGATTTATTTTGATTTATTAAGGAAAAAACTATTGATATGTGCATGAAAAAAATAATTGCCTTCTAAACCTTTGGAAGCGAGAACTGCAGTCAAGTGTTTACTGTGTTCACTGTGGAGGGATTTTGGCCCACTCATCTTTGCAGAATCGTTTAAATTCAGATACATTGGAGGGTTTTTGAGCATGAAAAGCCTGTAGAAGATCATACCAAAGCATCTCAATCAGATTAAATTGTAGGCTGCTCAAAAATCTTTACTTTTTGCCATTTAAAGGTGTATGCAAAGAGTCAGTATTTGCAGTGTTGGCCCTTCTTTTTCAGGACCTCTGCAATTCGACTGGGCATGCTCTCAATCATCTTCTCGGCCATCCTGACCGTTAGCGACCCATTCTGCCATAATCACTTCTTGGAGTTTGTCCACCCGCCTCTTGAGGATTGACCACAAGTTCTCAATGGGATTAAGATCTGGGGAGTTTCCAGGCCATGGACCCAAAATTTCAACGTTTTGTTCCCCGAGCCACTTAGTTATCACTTTTGCCTTATGGCACGGTGCTCCATCGTGCTGGAAAATGCATTGTTCTTCACCAAACTGTTGTTGGATTGTTGGAAGAAGTTGCTGTTGGAGGGTGTTTTGGTACCATTCTTTAGTCATGGCTGTGTTTTAGGGCAAAATTGTGAGTGAGCCCACTCCCTTGGATGAGAAGCAACCCCACACATGAATAGTCTCAGGATGCTTCACTGTTGGCATGACACAGGACTGATGGTAGCGCTCACCTTTTCTTCTCCGGACAAGCCTTTTTCCAGATGCCCCAAACAATCAGAAAGAGGCTTCATTGGAGAATGTGA
>VUQR01013764.1:8247-23679 GCA_015108515.1 Hemichromis elongatus | reverse complement strand
ATAAAGTATATTTGTCTTACATGAAGTAGACAGGACTTGCACAGTTAGGCGGTATCCAGCTGTACACAGTGCTGTTGCCCTTGAGATTGGTGTTGGAGTGAGTGACAGCACCTCGAGGATTATGGGCACACTGTGAACAATAATCGGAAATTGCTGTTAATTCTGCTCTCCTGATTTATATCCATATATTCACATCTACTTATCCAATCTAGTGTTATGTCACCAGTCACCAGTCTATGACGGGGCGAGCAGAAAAAGAGAAACAGACAACCATTCATGCTCTCAATCCCATCCCATTCAGTCCAGTGTTAGTCCCACAGTCCAATGTTTTTGAACTGTGGGACTAACACTGGACCCACACAAGCATAGGGAGAAAATCCACAGACTAAGTTGGCCGGTAGTTTATTTAAGCATTTGTTTTTTGAAAAAATATTACTTATTGTATTTTTGGCACCTGTAACAACAATATGACTATTTGCAGCTCAGGTTTCAACATGGGCTTAACTGAAAAATGCACCTGAAGGAACTTAGTGTCTGGAGGAGGGCGCTGCCATGTCCCCAGAGCGTTGACGCCCCCAGCTGTTCGAGCTTCCAGAAGCACTCCTCTGTAATTTGGTCCAACGATGGTCACTGCAGTAAGCGCAATAAAAACTGCATTGTTTAATATTTAGACAAACATATATATATATATATATATATATATATATATATAGATATATATAGATAGATATATAGATAGATATAGATAGATATATAGATATATTGTAGTTTATCATTTTAAATATGGCCTTTTAGATCAATACTGGATAACTCTCTTTAATCATCTGAAAATATCACAGAAAATCCAACTGGAAAGCAAAGTTGAGTTTATAAAGTTAAAGGTTTATGAAGAAGTATATAAAGAAGTCACGAGCATCTTACCTGTAATGGGCTTTCCTGGCTGAAACTCTTTGGCATTGGTGAGAATAGTGTAGGGTGCTGGTGAAGGCTGAGGCAGCACCCCAGAGTGCCGAGGTAACATATCCTCACAGGCACCGGAGGGAGCACCATTAGGATAGCCGTTAATAAAACAGAACATCTGGAGCATGAGCAACCCAGGCCACAGGAGCTCCATCAGGCTGAATGAGTAGCAATCTCAGTGCAAACAAAACTATGAAGCAAGCGGCGTGTGATTATACCCTAGAAGGAGTCAGGGGATGGAGTCAGGAATACTCCTGCTGAGTCACACAACCGAAATAATTACATTTTCTATAGCTATTACTTATCTAATCATTCTCTTTTACAAAGCTCACATGATTTCTTGAAAAGATGTTGTGATATTATGCAGGGCAGAACACATTTTCTGCCCTGAAATACATAAAAATACTAAAAACAGCTGTAACCAAATGTTGAGTCCAATTTTCTGTCTTTTTTATTTTATTTTTTTATGTATTATTGAAATAATCACAAAGTTTGGTGACTTAGAAAAATTCGGTGGAAAACAGTGGCACACTAACAGTTGATAACTGCTGCAGTGGTCTGTACTTTCACCTCAAAGTGAGCTAGTCCTGGTTTAAACTCCTGGCTGCAGCATGTGGTTTGCACTTGGTATTTCAGGTGCTTTTCACAGTTCGCAGAAATAGCAGTCAAGAAAATTGGTGATTATAAACAGGATGTTGGTGTGTAATGAACATGAATACTTATCAGTCTCAACGTGTGTATAATGATAATAATAATAACAGTAATTATTATTATTATTTTTATTAATAGTAGTAGTATATTAGAGCACAACTGATATAGTCGTTTTAAGACCAACACTTGGTAATTGATAAATGTGATTTATCGCCCAATATTTTTTTAGGAAAATGTCCTTAACAGCAAAGATCACAAGCTTTACTTTTTTATTCAAAAAAAGAAACAGATACATGCATAAAAGGTATCAAAA
Source organism: Hemichromis elongatus (assembly GCA_015108515.1). NCBI lineage: Eukaryota > Metazoa > Chordata > Actinopteri > Cichliformes > Cichlidae > Hemichromis > Hemichromis elongatus. Next base: position 21,755 of record VUQR01013764.1, on the reverse strand, counting down.
ATAAAGAATTTAAAACATATTTTCTTAAGTTAATCTCTGATCTTTGTACTTGAGGGATAGTCTTTCATTTGTAATATTAAAAGTTTTTTGTATTCTTCTATGTGTACCTAAAAAAGAGCTTTGGGTTTTATACTTTCCTGAGAGCCTCTCATTCCACTACTGTATATACGCTGACTTAAATTTACATTTACTTGGTCAAGTTGAGCTGCATTCTTTTATCATTTATTATGAGATTAAACATTTTAAATGTTATTAATTTAAGAAGTGTTATAGCACAGTCTAGTCTCCCTCCCTCCCTCTTTTTGATGACTAACGTCTTTCCATTTTTAATGATAATGTTTTTTCGGTTTATTTGTCCATTTTTCACCTGACTAATGCATTAGTGCTGTGTGTGTAATAAGGTATTAATTTCGAATGCATTGTTGTGCTGCAGTAGTTTATCAACTATATAAATAAAATAAAATAAAAAAACTAAATTTATTTGAATTGTATAGGTTTATAGCACTAATGCTAATAGAATGCTTATTCTAGGGTGTGATAGGATTTGTTATGGTATTCAAGTCTGTAAAATAAATTTGGGTAAGGTGTCCATTTGAATAACAGCATCAATAAAAAGTGATGTTCGGTGTAATCAGATAAAACCAAATTACAGCCCATCATTTGTCATTCCTGTTCTCAGGAATCACAGCTTTAAGCTAATCATCCACTGGTTACCTTTGACCGCACATTGTAATAAGATAGTGCCTCGATATAGTAGGGTTGCTAAAGTTGCATGAAGGAAAGTCAGATGTTGGTTAGCCAATGTCCCACAGAATTTATGCCCTTCAGTCAGTTGGTCTAAATAAACAGTGGTAAGGAGATAGTCATTACAAAATCTGGATGCAGCAGAGTCTATGGTAGATACCAAAAAGCATCTAATTCTGCCATATGGGATGTTCTAACTTTAGGCAAATCATAACAGAAAAACATATGAAATAACTCAGACAAATTGTTTGGTAGGACATGTTGTGTTTGGCTTGTTGTATTACAGCTTAGAAAAATGGTCCAAACTGCTGTATTTGCAAAGCACAATAGAGCCACATCATGGCCACACGGTTTGAATGTCCTGAAATGTAACATCAAATACTGCAGTGTTGCTTGTGATTGAAAAGACCCCCAAGAAAAGGGCAATAATCACATGCTTGGAAAATATAAAAAAAGTATTTTCTTTTGCACGCCAATCCTCTACCAGGCATTGTGTGCGTTTCTCACAGTCTTTGTTGTGCCTCTAAAATTACCCATGAGTAGTTTTGTCATGGAGGTATGTTTACAACCAAAATAGCAAGATTGCCTCTGTAAATCCCGGTATGTATTGTACTTGATGCACAAACTATCAAGTCATTTGTCAGTGCCCTGCTTCCACTCGAGTCCTTCATATCACAGCCAGCAATGCTTGACATACTAGGTTGCTCTGCTAGCTAATTAATGTTAAAGAAAAATGTGATCCTAACGGAAATTTCATTTATCAAGTATCTCTGACTATTTCAGACTACACTTACAGCATTTAGTTTTTTTTCATCATGTCATCAGTCATTTTCATCAGGTTTGTTTAAACCACTTGGGAAGTGAATGGAATTTGATGGGAGGACCTTATGTAGATCAGGTCACTCCTGCTGTCAGTGCAACCCTTGTACTTTGTCACTGCGGTAGTCTTACCTTTGCCTGGGTGCTCACGGTCCTCCAAGCAGTTGCCTGCCTTCCCTGGTGGCAAGTCTTTGCTCTTGCTATACAGTACTGTCTCTATTTGTATCACATATTTTTGTATATTAGGTGTAATACTTCGGGTCAGCTTCAATAACTGTAGAAAAGACTTTTCTATAGTCATTGGTCAGGTTGTATTTTGTTAATGTGATATATGAATTTGTTATTCATCAAGAGTGTTTAAGAATGTGAAAATGTTTTTGTAAAATACAAATTATGAATATTGAATATTAATTTGAAAGTTTTTTCTCACTGTATATTTACATCATCTGAAATTATTTTTGTAAAATAACTTCTGCTACTGCTTTTCCGTTTTTAGACTTTGGTTGAAAAATGTCCGAGCAGCAACCTAGACCATGTTTCTAGTATCCTGTAGTGTCTTGGAAGTCTATGCAGGCTGCGAATGACTGTAACAAAATCATAAATAATAAAGACTTAAGTCATTCATTCATCATTGTTTTCATTCATATAAATGCAAACTAATGGAGTACACATACGATGTGATCAAATAACAAGCACAGTAGCCAGCACATACTGGTACATGAAAGTGTACCATTATAAAAAGAAGTCCATTTCCTAAATAAAATGTCAAGGGCACCAACAAGTTATGAATCGTGACAAAAAGTTAGCAGCTAGCAACTTGTTTAATCTGTTTGACTGGAGTTTATTTAGAGGGTGTCACAATATACCAAAACATATACAGGCTTACTTTACGTAATTCATCATCTTGTAATAGGACAAGTCTACAAGCCCGGATAAGCATACTTTCCAAAGCGCCAACAATCAGTCTCTCGTCACATTACAAAGGATGACCTCTTGACACGCCTCTGCACTTAATTTTTTGCTTTTATTTTCAGGGGTACATAATTAGGGAGACATTAAGGCTTGAGTAGTACGTTTTCTTTGTGTGCACATTCATTCACAATGTCTGTCTTACTTCTCCCATTTTGGCCATGCACAGGTCAGGCCTACAGACTAATTTTAAATTTCCTGCCCTCACTGTCTGATTAGTACGGCAGCATCAATTTAAAGTTAAAGCTTAAAATGGACATTTAGACACATTAACATTTTTCTACAATCTACGGTTATTTACCTTTTTAAGTAAGCTGGTATATACTACATGTTCCGTACAGTCAGCCTATTGTAATTATTCTGAGGCTGAAGTCAGCTGATAGCACTGACATTCACAGTCACACAGTGATTTCATTAGTTTTGCTTCTTTTGAAACACTTTTCATAATGCAAGGATGAGTATCGCAGACTTTCTTTGAAATAAGGGAATATCTCTCGTGGTCAAACCAGTGTATTTGGACAATGGTGTCTTGGTTTTGTGGGAGTGGCCATCACGAGAAAAACACCAGATAGGCCATAGGTCATATTTTCAGAATGCCCCTTTTAAAGGATAAAATTCACGAAGAATAAGTAGATTCATCATTTTGATAATATCACCAAGAGTTACAAAGCAGCATAATTGAAAGGCTGATGTCCACAGTACTGTGGTTTGTGTCAGATGACAGCAACAGTCTGTCACACATAATTTAATGAGGATTTGATTTGCCTCACCGTATCAACATTAGACTTTCACGTTACCAACATCTGGGAGATTTAAATGAAAGACCAAGTGAACACAAAGAAGAAGGTTAAAACAAACATTTTGCGTAGCTGACGTATTTACCCTCCAAAACTAGAAACGCTGTTAAAAACTGACATCCATCAGACTTTAGAAAATATCTGTCTACAGACTGATAATACATCACGAACAAGAATACAAATGCCACAACAACGAAGACAACAGAAATCCTCTAGAACCAAAACCAAAATCCTCTAAAAGAAGTTTATCTCTGCTAGCTGCTCTAGGTCAAGTTCATGATGACTTTTGATCCCTTGGATCACTTGGTTCTTCCAGCAATCAAATAAGGATTTACAGTAGAAAAAAAAAGAAAAGAAAAAAGGATACAAATAGAGTCATCCCATGAAAAAGTCCTTCAAAGGGTTTTTTTTTTAAAGATCATCATCAAACATAATGCTTCGCTTTTTTCTCTCTCTTTTTTTACAAAGTACTCGTGCTTTCTAAAAATCCTCTCAGGATCTGAATTGGTACGAAAAAGAAAACACAAACGCAAATTATAATTTAAGTTTTTACTGATTTGTTGCTGGTAAGTGAGCTTGAAGATGACAAATCAGACGGTTTGGTTGGAAATAGCGCTGAAAATCGTAATCTGTGGAAGTCATTCACTAGTTGGAACAGGTGTTGATGTTCTTGCCGTCAGCAGCGTCCTCCACCAGCGCTAAGTGATAGTCCGTGGACAGTGTGAAGTGGGACACACAGCCCACCAATCCTCCAATGTACTGTCTGTTTGTGTGAAGCGCTATCTCCTTCATGCCACCTTAAGGTGAAGAACAGAGAGAGCGCAAACATACAGATGTGAAAATTGTCATTTCATCTTTATCAGTTTATGGGATTAAAGATTAGAGGTTCCACCTACCAACATATAAAGGTCCATTAATATTGAGTTGTCTCATTTTGCCAGGAGCCCTGCCTGTCTTTGCCCCATAGTCATCGACGGTCAGCTTTCCTGACTGGCCATCCCTGAATACAGTAAATCAGTTAGTCAAACTGAGAAATTTGACTTCTTATTTATTTAAATAATTTTACTAAATATAAAAATAAAATATTGACCTTAGATTTTCTGTTTTCCACAGGGATTGGAGGGTGATTTGTGGTTGAAAAAGGCTATAAAAATGAACTAATAGTGCTACTTCTACTGGATCTGTTGGCCTGCAGTATATAACTGTTATAAGGCTCTAATGCAATATGTTATTATAGAGATTAAGAAAGGTTTACCTTGATTGTAAAGACAATTTAAATCAAACAGCCACAAATGAATATGATCAACATACTGGATATTTATTTCACAGGATTTAATGAGCTTACCTCACAGCTTTGACTCTGTGCCACTTTCCATCACTGAAGGTCCCGTTGACAACGATGTTGGCTACGCCACTGCCTAGGTTGTAACTACAACAACATGGAAATGCATACAAGTACAGTGGACTGCAGTGGAATTACATTTTTATGGTGGAAGCCTGATAAATCCTGAGCGATCATGGTCCTCACACAGACCTTTTTTTGTTTTTAGCTCTACCTCTGCTGAGCTCGTAGCTCTTACTACCTCCTTACTTCCTACTCTATTATTACCGTCCTTCTTGTGCACTAAACTTTTTTTCCATTTGAGTTTTCTGCCATTTTTGTTGCCTTGCACAAGGACACAGAAAAGACAAGCACATGGTATCCAGAATTTGCACTTTAACTAAAACCATTTCTTTACAAACCAGTTACAGTTGATTAGGAATGATAAGACATCATAACTTATTTTACTCTTTTTATAGCATCGTTCATGTTTTACAGTGATAAATACCTGAAGATAAGAGCCCCATCTTGAAGACCCATAGAGAGGAAGTCACTGTTGGGTCTCATTGGACTGTCTCCTCGCCAGAGCAACAACCCATCTTTGGCTGTGCTCTTAAAGCGCATGAAGAGGCTAGTTCTGGACCCAGATACTCTGTAGAAAAATTGCAGATTGCACTTCATGAAAAAGCTAGAAGACTTAAAAAAAACACACACACAGGAATTTCCCCACCAACCTTTTAAGGATATCTCTGTTGTCGTAGGTCAGGTAACTTCTTCCGATGAACTGTGGAATCTCTATGGCTTCAGTAACAGCTGGGAAGAGAACAAGAGCTCCTTTCATATCATCACAAGGTGGCAGCATCAGCATGTGTCTTATGGCTACAGCTAAGAGAAAAGACTAAATCTCATCCTGTGGTGGAAGATGTGTGAAGGGAAAGAAATCTTACATGTTTTCCATAAAAGAAAAGAGAAGAAAAGACAATTGCATGTGTGTTTGTTAATATCTACTTTCTGAAATCAGAGAAGAAGACTTACTGTTCAAACAGTAATTCCCACACTCTGTTCCATGTAAGCATCGAAAAGAGAGAAAGCATAAGGGACTAACTGTCATGTCGGTGGGTTTAAAACAAAGTAAACAGTATTAGAAAAAATAAAACCAAGCACAAAATATTTCACGTAGCATGTAAAAAATATCTGCATATCTTATTCTTAGCACTGTGTGAACAGCCTGCTGATTTCAGTGACGTGCAGCAAATTTTAGAGTCTCATCAACGGAGTTCATCTGTCGATGAGAACAACACATGGAACAGACCTTTCTGGCAATGCCTCCCGTCGTACCCTAGAGGGCAGTCACACTCATATCCATCCCACTTTGGCCTGCAGGTTCCTCCATTGGCACACGGACTTTCCACACATGGGTGTGCAGAATTGGCTACATTAACTCCACCAGCAGTTCCAGTTGTTATGGGGATGGTGCGATCATTGAGTATTAGCTGAGGGGGTGAAAAGAAAAGAGCACAGAGAGGAAAATGACAAAATGAAAGAGAGTGACTGTAAAAAAAACCCCAAAATCAGACACCTACCATAGCAGCTCGGTGGTTATACATCATACATCATATATAATGTAATACTGCTGTATCACTTTTGATTGTCTGGAAATGACTGAGTAACGATCTTACAAATATAACTGTGTTGCTGATCACTGATGTTGGCATATCTAAAAAAAGCAGTCACCTTCTGAATAATGCCAGTGAAGGGCTTTATTACACCTGCTGTCCTCTTGGTTTTATCATACTCTGGCACGCCGCCAATGTAGAGAGGTGAGCTGCAGTTGATCTGAGTGAAAGCTCCCTGAAACGTGAAAACAGCAGAGAAACAGATAAGTCATGTCAAACCATTCACCCGCACATCCACTTAAATAAATGCATTTGTTAAAAATCTTTAATTACTGATGTCTTTTGCTTGGTCAAAAAGAGCCTGATATTTTTCTCAGGAGTTTAAGGACCAAACCACGGCTAAAAGATGATTAAGTGTTGCACAGTCAAGAGTTGACTTTGAAAGGTGATTGTTTTGGTGATTGTATAAATGTCACTTAGACATGCCTTAGAAACTAATAAGGTGTATCATGCATAGAGGGTTCTAATGTCATTACTTCCTGTTTTAATTTTAAATTCCACAGTTCTGTGCATTTCAGTCAATTTTACTTATTGTATCTGGTTAGTTAGTGGGCATATTTGGCCACTTGTCACTCCCCTCTCATGTATGAAGTCTACCCTTACTGTAAAGACCTAGAATTTGTACTTATACTTGCTTCCAGTATCTTGTGTTTTGATTTTTTCCCCTGTTAAACTACACAGTTGAGTTCATTGTGAAGTATGCTTTATAATAATAATATAGCATAGTTTTTGCAGATGGTTGTAATGGGCTTTAAAATACCTCAGCAATCCCCTCCATAGGTCTCTGGCTGTCCACCTGCAGGATACCACTCTTTGCTGTACGTGATACTCTTAGCTCATGCCATGAGTCCAAACTGATCTGCTCCTCACTCCTGGAGCACACAGTAACACACATTTAGTATTGGATATTTAGTTAAATAATGCAAAAGCAACATGAAAAGAAGAGTCAAAACTTTGCTCTATCAGCACCTTATGACAGCTCCTCCTGAGCCACAGTCAAATCTGAACTCTACATATCTGTCCACCAGGTTTATAGCGAGGAAGTCCCCGCTCCCTGCGTCATCGCTGTACAGCAGCACTCCATCAGGCATTGACGGCTGAAACGTCACCTCAAACTCAGTGAAGGACAGGTAACTCTGTGAGGACTGAGGCCATGGGATGACAGCATATGAAAACACTGTTTCATTGAAGAGTGGCGATGACAGTGAGAAACCTGAGGAAAAGCAAAAAAGACAAGAAAATAAGTAAACGCAAAGAACATAAAAACAGTTGATAACAACACAATGAGATTGTAGGAAGAGATATATCGAGGAGAGGAAAAAGTGAAAGGCTATTTTGTGTGAAAGCTGCTCTGACATGGAATCAATCCTTCTGCAGCCATATGAGAAATAATTCTTATTTCAATCGATTTTCTTGGCATTTTCTTCAACTGCTGAGTAATTACCTAGAAAGGTTTATGTGACAATATGTGGAAGTTAGCAGGTAAGAGGAAACGGCAGGGATTTTATTTTTCCTTTTTTCACAGCTGCTCAAAACTCTCCTTGTAAACCGGACGCTTGTGTGCCCGCTTTTGCAGGTGTGAGGGGGGAAAAAAAGGAAAAATGGTTGACTCACTCTCTTCACAAAGTGCTCCTCTGAAGCCAAGTGGGCACAGACAGATGTAGCCATCAGCACGATTTGCAAAGCAGACTCCGCCATTGGCACAGCTGACCAGGTCGCACACATCGTCACTGCACTCACCTGGTGCATTAGGACAGAACCAGCATATGTACTGTGCATAAGTATGTACACACTTACAACATAAATGCAGTTTCCATGATTGCATTGTTCCTACAAACAGCCCTGCTGCAACTATCTATATACATAAAAGTAAGCAGGAATTTGCCAAAAATGGTACTATATAAAAGATGCACACTGATATAGTATGATATGCTTGCACTGAAGCTGCACGAAAACACACACAACATGCACAATCGAAATATGAGTTTGTTTGCTTGTTTTGTATTTTGAATGGAGTGGGATATAATGAAGAGAGCATATTTATAAAAAAGCTTTCAGTGAGGATTTTAATTTTAACAAACATTATTTAATATTCTTACCTCGTTCATAAAATCGTGTTGTGAAAAAGTCCTTTGTGTTTCATAATTTGCCAAAAACAATCTGCTTCTTGCTTCAGTGACATATTGGCCAAAACCCTGTTATTAAAAAGCTATTTTTGTCTGTCGCTGTGACAGAAAATGATCTAAAGTGGCAACAATTCCTTTCTTATCACTCGATTTGTCTTTTTTGTTCATGTCAGATGTTTTAATGCTCTCATTATACAACACGACATGGTCTGCTTTCATTTTTTCTTTTAAGCAAAGCGAGATAACACTAACACCGGGCGGTGTAATGAATAAACACTGGCAATCTTATTCAAATTATGCCCACTAATGATTATAGTTATTTACTGTATGCATGAGAACCAAACAGCCAAACTCTAGAATTACTGTTCAGCTTCTCAACCGAGCACCAAAACATCACAGGAGTGCACTGTGGGTAATATGGATAAGAGCCAGGTGTCACTGGCAGCGGCCACATTAAAATAACATTCATCACACAAACTCTCTCACATCCTGTGTGCTTCCTTACCTATATCAGCTCCACTCAGAGCTTTGCCCATTGGCCAGGGTCTGATGTCTGTGGCCTTATTGTTGATGGTCAGACTCTGCATGCAGCCAACAAAGCCACGATTTGTCCCTGTTGCTTTGACCAGCCAGTAAGCGCTTGGGGATCCGCCCACATACAACGGGGAGCGGAAGGTGATCTTACTATACTGACCCTAAGAGGACAAGATGAAAAAATCAAAATGTCTTTATTTATATTTTGAAGGTAGTCTGACCTCTTGTAAGACACTATTTGACAATATGCACCAACACTTTATGGTGCAAGTAGTTACAGGAACCAACGGATCGTCTACAGGATGAACATGCAGCACCCTTAACTTCTGGGCAATCACTTTTATTTGCAGGGTGACTTTACAGGTTGCCTGTATGAGGAAAACCATCGCAGCTTGACTTGGACACATTGCCAACATATTGCAATCAACATTACTCAGTCTGCGCTAATGACTGCAACTCATTAGGGATGAGTCTCTTTGCAATGGTGGACTCAGCTCAACTGGCTGTAAACTGGTTGTATTTTGGTTATGACCCTATATAAAAACAAACATATGTCTTTTACAGTAAAAGACATTACAGTAAAAAATAGCAGACTGATCTTCAAAATCACTTTGAAGATGACAACTGACTGAAAGTGGTTGCAGACCTGGTCCCTGTCTTCAAAGCAACAAGACTGGAAGTTCACAGCACATAGCTGCACTAATTTTAGTAGAGTTGCAGTCTCCAGCCACTGAGTGGCTGTAACATTACACCTGACTGAAGACACACCTTGCAACAGTATGCTTTAAATTACTGTTTAACTTAAAACATGTTTAAAAAAAACCAAAACAATTTGAAATGTTTCATTTTCTTTGTATTATAACCTGTGATCGTCCAGATATGGGGTTGTCGTTGTCCATACGGAGCCAGCCACTCATGCCATCTCTAAAGACAGTTACTGTGTGCCACTGACCGAGAACAATGCGGCTCTCACTGACTATCTGAGCTGCTCCTGTACCACAGTTAAACCTGCAGAGACAAGAATATAGCAGGTAAGCATCACATTTACAGACAAAGAAAATCCAATCTCTAAATCATATTCACCCAAAAGTGCATATTTAACACATTTATTTATGTATTTTGATAAACATTACATGATAGCTAATGTTATTCTGACATGTTCCTCACCTGTAATGAAGCTTCCCTCGAACCAAAGCCAAAGAAGTAAAGTCTCCACGGCCATGTTCATTCTCTCCACAGTACAGCAGCAACCCATCCTCAGAGTCTGCCTGCACCAAAGAGAAACCCTCTGAAATCTATTTTCATCACTGACAGAAAGAAAAAAATAAACTAGATAACTTACCTTGAACTCCAAAATAATCTGAAAGGTTTGATAAGAGTTTTTTAAGGGTTCAAAGGTCATGTGAGAGTGGCCGTGAAATCTGGGAAACTTCACTGATAATGCTGAAAAAGGACAAATGAAAAGAAAAATCATGACAAATGAGAAGTAAGAGCACCCATGGGTTGGAAGAAGAGAGGGCCACTTCTTGCAACCCTCAAAAAATAGCCAGTACATTATCGGAGCACAGCTGACATAAAATGTTTTTAAAAAAGAGGCATGAATTCAATAATCATTCTTACCCTCAGAGCATGTGTCCCCTCTTCGTCCAAGGTTGCAGTGGCAGCGCGAACCGCCGCTCTCGTAATCAGTGAGACAGAAGCTGTCAGGCGGACACACAGTATCATCACAGCTCAGGTCGTACACACGAGGTACCTCGCCTTTCCACGGGGACGTGGTCGTAGTAGAAGTGGTCGTTGACAAAGGGATGCTTCGGTGGATCCAAACAGAAAGAAGACTCAGAATATTAATAATCTGTTGCAAGTTGGAGCTACAGTAACCTAAGAGGCATTATTTTGTTGTGTATTACACCTTTATCAGGTATGTCTTCTAAAGGTGGCATTTGATTGTAAACTGCTCCTTTTTTTGGTTTGGTGAAATGCTTTGTCTTTATTTTTTGAAGGAAAGGAACAAACAGCGAAAAGCTCAAAGTGCTCACCCAAACTCAACAGAACAGCAGCCAAGCCACCTTATATTGCTGCAGATAATGACATACAGTACATCACAACCAGACAGACATGTGTGACATTTCACTGCTCCATTCGCTGTCTTTATCAAATAATTAAGTATAAGAGCACAAAAAAAGACATTTTCTAGGTAGCTTTTAAGGGGGGAGCAGAAAGCGAGGCGAGATGGAAATATAATAATCACAATCACAGACTAAGAAGAAAAGAAGTGAGCACAAGAGCAGTGAAAGATTTTTTTTCTGTTAATGAGCAAAAAGCTATAAAAAAGTTTTGAAATCTCATCAATAACAAGAAATTACAAACAAATACTTGATGAAAAGCAGAAATTAAATTAAACAATCGTCTTAAAAGGATGTGTTTAACATCAATCTTACCTGGTAGGGGTGAGTGGGGCAGTAGTTTTGGTCTCAAGAGTGCTACTGGGCTGTGTAGCGACTGGGAAAACCAGATCTGTAAACTCTGAAAAGATGGATGAGGTGGTGATGGAAACTGGTGCAGCTGTAGTATTTGGAGGAGTCATGGTGTTCATACGGTAAACAACATTTCGACCAGATGGGGGACCGGAGTGTGAACGCAGTTGGGACTTCCTGTTGTCCTGACTTATACCCGGAAATGGCTTCAACTGGGAGAAAAAAAGAGAGAAAATCATCAAAAAAAGAAAAGAGGTGAGTAATAATCAAACAGAGAATAGGGTTGCAGTTTAGCTCTGGACTGAAAAAAACCCACACCTCTTCAATAAAGATATCATAATCAGAGTCATCAATGTCAAACCCATCTTCATCTTTGACCCCAGGATCTGTGATGTAACTCCCATAATCACCGCTGCCAACATCCGATGCACCTGTTACAAACATCACAGAGAAATATGACTTGATAAGTATTAGAAGAGAGCGATGATTACAAAAGGACAACAAGTAAGGTTATTAGATAAAACACAGATCATGAATTCCATGCAGTGAATGAAGGTCAGAGAATCAATAAGCTGGAAAAGCCAAAGACATGAAATAGGGATTGCAAATATACAGTAAAGTTCAACTTCAGTCTTTATTTTTTTTTACAACAGAACATTTGACTCTTTTAGAAAAGTAATTTGAGAAAGTGAAATGAAATATATTCAATACTCAGACACAGTTTAAAGCATTTTTCTGATCAATTCTGATAATTGTAGTCTGTAATTATTATTTGTAGTAAAGTAAATTATCTTTCAAACATATCTCTTGCCCTAGTTCAGTACATGCAACCACAATCATTGAGAGCACTGCTTGACTTTCCATTTTATGCTCATTGACACCCTCCGTAAGGAGAGTAAGGACATATGAACATCTTGGGAAATAATTGAATAATCTGAGAAATTAGATTTCTGTTTTTATTGGCTCTAAGTCATATCCTTAAACATTGCAAAAAGAAATGCTTGAAATCTATTTCTTTATGTGCAGTGGGTATGGAGGGGTTTTTTATTATTTGTTATAAATGTGTTCTCCATTTTGCCCTTTCATTGGCTTCTTTCTAAATATGGTAAGTTCGTGGACATAAAATCACAGAGTCTCCATTATAAAATGTGTCAGTCATTTTGCATGAACACAGAGGGCCACCAGTGGTTTCTTTCATAATATATTTGCAGGATCCAGGGGTGCCCATTTAGCTCAATGGGTTGTGCAATGAATAGCCTTAAAGGCAACTACAGGTGCCTGGGTTATACTTCACTCTCTGTCCATCCTTTCATGTTTGCTCTACTGTCCAGGCATAAAAAATAATAAAACCCAAAAATAAAATATAAATATGTATATTTGCAGTATCTTTCCCATGTATGACAGTGATGCTACGGATAGATGGTAGCAACAGTAAATAAGGTCAAAACGACAAACAATAATGGCGGTTTCACAGTTGAAGAAGGTCTGGAGTTTGGTTATGACTGTGACAAAGGCTCATGGAGTGGCAAATGTGACCGTACTTCTCCTATTATGATGATGATAATGTTGACAATGATAATCCAGCTGCTGCTAGGCCGGTAAGTCTACCTGTTAGTCTGTATCGAGGTTGCTGCACCACATACTGAAAAGTGTCTCCTCCATTCAGAAGTCGGCCATAAGAAGCTCACAGTGCGCAAAGACAAAGCCAGACAGTAAATACCTGGAGTCCAGTAAAAACTTGGGAATTGTTACCTTTTTTTTTTCAAACATTTTTTCAAAATAGCAATAAAATACAGGTTAACTAATTAAGGAGGAATATAAAACGAACAGCTTTTAAGCTTAACTATATACATTTTTATATTTGTATAGTGAGAGTCTCAGAGAGCTTCCTGATGTCCTTTGTACACACTAGAATGGAAAAGCAAACAAAAACAATATGTGTATGTTCAACATAGCACACAGACACACACACACCCATCCCTCTTACCCTGAGAAAGCTTAATCTTAGCTTACATAACCCCCCCCCCCCCCCCCCCCTCCCCCTCCTT
>VUQR01013763.1:6571-24248 GCA_015108515.1 Hemichromis elongatus | reverse complement strand
TTAGTAGCTTATTAACAACATTAAAAGAAAGCTAAAAAAAAAAAAAAAATTTAAAAAAAAATTAGAAAAAAAAAAAAAAAAAAAATGCGGATCAAAATTAACTATTTGCAACACTGTAATTTGAGTTCTAAGCATCCCAGAAACTATAGAGAAAAGAATAAACTCAAAAATGATTTTTAAAAATACCAGTATTTATTTGTAAATGACCTATAGGAAAGAAACTACATTTTCCACGAAAATTACATCACTTACGGTTTCGAGCAGTTCATGGCGGACATAGAAAGTGCTATGAACAGCTGATCCGATCGGCAAAGTGTGTTTCTGGAATATTATGTTTTTATTCCTGCAAATGCAGCTTTTGCAAAGCCACATGTAGAAGGAAACCGTGACCTAGGACAAGCTAAATGCATAAGATGAAAGTACAACTCCTCTGGTTTCATATGCAAAAAAAATTATTGCGCTAGCTTATGTGGTTGCAATTCTACCGGTTTTTAAAAATAGCTACGCAAAACACAGCGCGCCTGCTCCGACCGGTCTTAAAGGGTTAAATTATCCAAATCTTATCAGCTAATATTTATACAATTATTTAAATTCACATAATAAATCTAGATCTAAAGTATCTTTTTATTCAATTTATTATTTAACTATTTTATTATGCAGTTTTATACAAGTGATGATCAAATTTCAGTGCAAAAAATACACATGTAAGCTGTTAAATCCCCCCTCTCTACAGTATTTTGATGGTTAAATGCATCTTTGTGAAGACTCTAGTAGATGAATATTAAAAATGACAGGAATGCCTGTGGACTGGGTTATGAACTAACAATGGAGGTTTTCAACAATGATGGCAGCAAAACGAACAGCCTGATTAGTGCTGGCGTTTTCTGACACACGCAAAGTCAAAGTCAGGGTTCGGGTTAGGCTGAGAACAGCACCAGATGGACCCGTGACAGGAGCATTACAGCTGGAACATCTGGCTGCCTCATTAAAGGGCAACTACACGCTCAGAAAACCACGCAGTCCCATGTTTTCTGTAATCCCCATCTTGCACTGCTGCCACGTCACGTTTCAGCAAACCTGAGCTGAACTCTTCAACTGGGCCGAGCAACAATACCCTTTCCATTATGCTAGCAATGTTAGCACTAAGGGATTAAGCACTGCACAGTGATATAATCCTGTGTGCAATAGTCAGGCCGTGGCTAAGGTCTGCCGCAACTCAATATAGTGTGACAAAATGTGGAGAGCGACCAAAATTCCTCTTTTTCAGCCATTAGTTCTGCAGTATTTCTACCATTCAGGTCTGCAGCCAGTGTGAGAAGCACCCTGTGAAATTCATTGGGTCCCATATGTTTGAAAGGATTCCCTTATTAATAATTAAAAACATAAAACGTGGGACAGGCTTCCTTGGCACACTAGGTGGGCTTCTCCAAATGTTTCGAATTTACAACATTAACAACAGAGTTGGGCTGTTTCTTTAAAAAAATGTTAATTTCATACTTCTGCAAATGTGCAGACTGAGTTTTTTATGCTAAAAATATGTTTCAGATAGCAGATTTTAGCAGATTTAGCAGATTTTTTTTTTTTTAACTGGTGATTTTAACAGAGAAAGCAGATAGCTGGGGAGCTGGCTGGTGCTCCAAACCTGGCAAAATATTTCAATTTTTAAATTCTATTGGCACAAGTGTAAATGATATTTTGTATAGGCGGTGTCCAACATAACAGGCCAGTAGTTCCCTTGTAACTACAAGCTAATATTTTTAGATTTCAACCTGCTGGATTGTTCCATAATAACAGAATGACTGAAGAGTAGATTTATTTATCGTAATCTGCAAAAGCTTTACACCAAATCTGTTACTCTCAATTTGATGGCTGCCGATGACCAGTTACCCTCAAAAGTCAAACATGTACTGGAATACAAGGTGTGGGAACAGTTAACAACCCAATATTGGGTGATAAAAGAAACCAAAGATTTCAAAAAAATACTAATTCAGCCCTGCTGCAGGTAAGAAATAGAGACGTTCATGCATGACTGTGTAACTCTGTGGATGGCAGAAGTGTAAAAGATTGCTTTGCTTCACTTTTAAAGTGTCCAAACAGTCAGTTCTGATAGTTTATATATTAAGGTAAATATTAACAAAATATGGACCTTTTAGTAGGTTTAGTAGGTTTAAGGGTCTGATTACAAGAGCTTAGCACAACCTTTATTATGTTTATTACCATATAAATAAAAGAAAATATCTTTAAAAAATAGCGTGGTACCCAAACAAAATCACAGTTTTCTAAAGAATGAGGTTCAGATCAACTTTTTGATTGAATGCAACTTTTGAATTTTAAGGAAAAATCACACTCTTTACCAAAGCTCAGGTAACAGCTATGAGAGACTAAACATTACCATGAAAAAAGCTTCATATCACTCTGTAAGACTGGACAATTTAGCCGAAAAACTTGTTGCTGTCAAACCTATTCTATCAGCAATCGTACAGCTTTCCCAATGTGTCACTTAACGCCATGACCTCATTATGTTTACTTTTCTAAAAAAAAAAAAAACAAACCAAAAATGTTGGTGCCCCTAAGCTTCATAAAACCGGACTGGCTTCTTTAAGGCGGCAGGTCTTTTGCCTTCAGGTGTGCTCGGGGCTGAGTTTCTGTTTCGTTTATTTTGAACACGTTTTTTAAAAAGCTACTGAAACTTGGCCTGGTTTCTGTTTACTGCTTATAGAGCAAGAAAAACAAAGCAAGTACTGTCAGCGTCGACTGGAAGAACTGAAAACATCATAGAACGTTTACTTTATTTATCCACTATTGTTTTCATTCTTAATAACTGCTTTATGGAAAGACGCAAAGGCAAGACACCAATACAAGTAAAAAGAACAACATCTTGCAGTATCATCTTTATATGTTAAGTAGTTTACTAAGGCCTTAAACCAGGTGGAAGAATCGTCTTACCTTATCTAGTTTTGCCTCGATCTCCACCACCTCTGTTTCCACCTCATCGATATTTGCCCTGAAAAATAAAAGCAGGAAAATCTATTAATACACATGTGGTAATGTATAACAAACTGAATTATGTTATCTCATTGAAAAAGAGCTGATCTGCAATATTCTTTGCATCCCCCACATTCCCAGAAACGAAACAGAGTTTTCCAGAGCCAGGCGAGACTCCGGGTGTGTTTTTAATGAGCCAGACGCCATCCTGGGAGCAGTTCAGCTCTGTCAAAACAAAGTGATAGACATGGTCTCTCCGCAGCGAGGGGAACATAGCCGTCTTGCTCATCACACAAACCCCCAGTCCACCTACTCGCTGTCAACACTGAAACCGCACCCAACCGCATCTGGAGCTCCCCTCTCCACCCTTCAGAGACGTATGATTTACACCCAGAGGCAGCATGACACAGGCCTTATGAACGCCACTCTCGGGCTCCTCCGCATGCTGAGGTGATGTCAGAGCATGTGCACTGCGAGCATGTCTACGTTCACCGCCCTTATGTGCCGCTTATCTGTTACAGTTTGTGCCTTCTCCTGCTGCTGGTTTAAATATTTGCATCCCCAGGGATGCAAATGTTGGTCAGTTGGTCAGCCTGGATCTCTTGTCCCAGGCAACACAAATATCCAAGCAGCTGTACAGTTATCTATGAGGCCCAGAGCACAAATTGTAAAAACTTGGCTTTGCCATCAAATACCAGCAGACCTGATTACACCCAATTTCTGTGTTTGCAGATGACTGAGCAGTGAGCACAGCTGATTTGTCCTGTTTGTGATTTCAAAGCTGGGAGAACTGGCTCATCCAGTGCTAGTGTGCAATTTAGAAGTGCTGTGTGCTAAAGTGCTGGAGTTTTCCTTCACTGTTTAATGATAACGACTTGTTGGATCCCTGGTTGCTCAATTTGACCACCTTTACAAGCAAATGCGCATAACTGCTCGTCCCTAAAAGCTCAAAGTCGTTTGTTGCTTTAGTGCACGTTGAGCCAAAATGAAAAAAAAAACGTAAGTGATCTTTTGGATTTATCTAGTGGAAGTAAAACTCACAAGGTAAGCATACAAGTAAAACTACCAGCATCAGTCTACCCAAGCGCAAGCACGTCTGCCATCTAAAGCCACAGACACAAGACTCCCATCAACAACAACACTGTTAGCACAGCTGCACACTCCGAGGTTAAAGTTAGTGGAGAAAAAACCCGATGTGCAAGAAGATCACATCAGAAATATGATGTGTTGATAGTTCATCTGAACATCTACACATTTAGAGGGATAGGAGTAAACAACACCTATTGTTTACATGACAAGTTTTTGTATAGCAGGGTCGAGATGGACGGCAGAAGGTGTCAGAGCGAGGGAAAAGAAGAAAGATGTCTGATCAGTCGCACTTTTTTCACACACTTGGCTCCTTTTTTAAAATTTGATATCAATGTTGTATTACGAATCACACAGCAGAATCACATCGCATAACAGTCGCGGTGGCAGAACACACATCTCCGACTCATTTCTTCCTCTCTGGCCACTGGTGGGTTAGTCCGCTTGGACGAGCTCATGGGGCGGAGGATGGCACATGTTTTCCTACCCCCACAGCTTCTACTCTCACCATTTCCCTTAATATGGAACCGAGAGGATGGGGGGGTGGGGGGATGCTCCAGAGAGGAAATGTCTGTCAAAAGCTCTAACTCGTGCAGAATGGAAACACGCATTACCTAAATAATCAATACCATATTATTCCACATGTGGACACGTGCTGTTGTAACCTCAACTGATCTCCTGCTGAACGGCTCTGAGCCCAACCGCGCCCAGGGATTATCTGCCAGTGAGCAAAACTGTTTTCATTGCTGATGTCATGTTAGAAACTGCTCTTTTTGTAAAATGCTTAGCAGCTCTCCCTTTTCAAATGGCTAGTTCTCCTCATGTGTTCATGGCTCCAGCAGTTCTTGGCACTGATTTTAATGTCGTGTTTCATTTGCAAATGTCCACAGAAGATTTTAGATGCTTTTGGTGATTTTTATAATAATCGACTACATGAGTCGAAAAATACTGAGCAAAAATGTCTATCACAAAATTTACAGTGGGATATCAAGATCTGAACTTTTAAAGATATAAACCGAAGAAGATTTACTTCTGCTCTATTTCTTCTCATTTCCTCTGTTCATGAGATAGAAGGGGAGTTCCAAAGTAGTTCAGAAAACTAAAAACAACATGTCATTTTTTATATCTCGCTGCTGTCACTAGTTCTGTGTCTGCAGTTTAAAACTAGATGTCAAAACTGAAAATTAAAAGCTGAAAATACTTTCTGCTGGCTCGCCCGCAGTACCATAGTAGTGCCAACACTTTGGAAATCACTGGATAGTCAATGTAGTGTTTGTAGGTTTTGTCTAATAATTAAAAATCGGTGATGTTTAGCCCTGACCGGAGGGGGTCAACTTAGGCCAGGCTTTCAAAACACCAGTAAAAACCCTGAACCTTGGAAAATTAAAACCTCAGAATGTCTGGCATGATAACAAATGACTGAAACTAACCAAGTGTTTCAGTTCCAGTCTGTTGGGCAAAGTGGAAAAATCCTCTCAAAACATCGTGTACACAAACACAAAAGATGCCACAAACATTAAACCTCAGTTACGCTGGTCTGACAACACCATAATGCGAACAATGTGTGTCTTGCAGTGATGGACGAGTTTCGGCTACAGCGTGGTGACAGCCCAGCTAGCCGTCCCAGATGTGCAGACTCTGGCTCGCAGGACAGCTGCTCCCTCCAGGCTGTATCCCCCCACTCCCCTTTTTTTCCTCAATGAACACACCTCCTATAATACATGCACATGGAGCCTCAGGCCCGTAGCCACGGCAACCGTCTCTTAAGTGGGCCGCAGAAGTCCCTGATGGGCTTGTGAGTTGACCCTCATTCACACCAAGAGGAGCGGGGAAGCCAAATAGTCCCTAACGCGACTTGTGACAGGACTGGAGCGACAAGAGACCACCTCCATTACGAACCTCATCGGGAGCCCATTAAACAGCAGTACATCCAGATGTGGTTCACACAGATGCCACCGATCAACTCACGTAAACACGGCGGTCCTAAATGGCTGATTAAGACCCAACAGCAACACCCCACAGTACATTTAAAACGCGCCGTCTAAATCATTTATCCGACATGAAGCCGTGTAGTGAGGCCGCGGTGTAAAAACATAATAAACACAGAGATTGTGCTGAGCAAGCCGCAGCTCTGGTGGTTTCTGGCTGGTGGCGTGCTGACTGGGCATCCAGGGGAGAGGCTGAGGTGCCTTTTACTGGCCCAGAGTCACAGAACACCTCTGTTTCTCGTTAATTCGAGAGCCACTGCACGTCTTAACCGGTTCCACCTGATGGTAAGCGGAGGTCTTTTGAAATGCTGGAAGGTAAAATAAGCGTGATGTCCACACTGGCCAGCAGTTTTGTGGTTTAAAGTATCTTCTCAGGGAAAATGTTTTCAGTTCAGTTAGTACTGGTGGAAAATTTTAGTCACATCCTGTACTTAAACCTTCAATATCAGGTTATTTTTGTGTCCACCTTTGGGTTCTGAGGGTAAGATGTCAGTTCAGCTGGTCTCCAACTGTGTCTTAGTCGTGTCCTGAGGTTATTTGGAGCTTCTTATCTCCAAAACAGCTGCTGTAGCAGAAAATGACACTTTAAGAGCAGAGACCGTGAACCAAAACAGGAAAACAATAAGCTGAAATGCTAACACAAGAGCTGCAGATTGAAGAGATAATTCTCTTTACTACAACCTTTCTTTCTAATCATATTCCACTGAAAACATTACATAAACATTACAGTGAAATAACGTGTTTGTTACAAGTAAATGAAAGGAAACAGTCAGATTAGTAACATGTACATCAGAGTCATTCTAGACCTCAGCTGTCAAACGTGTGGTTTAGGGACCAGAACCAACCCGCCAGAAGTTGCAATTCAGCCCACTTAAAATTACAGGAAAGCCATTAATTACGCAGGATTTGCAAGGATGTGCGAATCCCTCACCAAAGCCAAAGCAGACACACATGACACCGAGCGAAGCAACACAATCGCAACCTTTTTGAACAGGTGAGTTTTGAGCTGCTTTTATAGGTGGTCACAGAGTCAAGGGTGCAAAGAGAGAGCGGGAAGCTGTTCCAAAGTTTGGAAGTTAAAGTTTGGAGGTCCCAATCCCCCTCAGTTACACAGAATCACAGGAAGGGCTCTATCTAGGGACCCGAGAACCTGGCTTGGAGAAAAGGGGGCCTCACCATGCAAGGCCAGTACCAGGAAGCCAGCACAAAAGTTTCAACAGTTGAGCGGTATGTGAGGATTTATCACAGAAAGTTAGTTTAGGCCTGTCAGTTTACCTTGTGATGACTGGTTACTGTTGCTATGACAATCGCCATCAAGCATTAAACGAACATCAGTGTGAATCCTGACTGACTGTTATAAGTCTGGACATTTGAGCATTTAGATTTACCTAATCCACAAATCTCCAAACAGCTCCTCTCCCGAGTGGTGGGTCCCCAGGAGGATGGACTCCCCCCGCCAACCATCACATCTCTCAGTTGGCTTAGAAACATCAATTTGCACTTGTAATATGAATAATATGCAACATCTTAATCTGTAAAGTATTCAGTATAAAAAGTTGTCAAATAAATGTGAGAGAAAATGTATTTTTACAGGTGTACAGTAGCATAACAAAGGAATGGAGATGAAGGAACACCTTGAGCTTTGGTTAAAATGTATGGTCTTGGCTGCAGTGTGTGAAGCTGTGTGTGATGCTGATGAGCATTCATATCCAAGAGGGTTGTGTTTTGGAGGATGACACTGAGGCAGAGCCACCTGGTGGTCTGGACGGACAGCAAGCAGGTGGGATGCTAAAGAGACTGCAAACACTGGGTGCATGTAGTGACCCCTAAATTACAACCAGACTGAAAAGCATCTTCCAGCTGGGGCGAAACCTGCGGCTAAACCTCTAGACAGCAAGCCCACTGGGAGGATGAATTAGCCACTGAGTGATGAAGCAGTGTCAGCACACAGCTGTGCAACAGACCCATTGTTATTTTTGAGTGATCCTCAACAATCAGCACACCCTTCAGCATATCAGCATCATTATTCAAACCCTACTGAAGCGCGGAGGAAAGGTGGGGTCAGATGGACGAGTGGAAACGAGGGACTGGAAAGAGCACGGGCGCTTCTGTACGTCTGTCTGAAGGCTCGGTGATGGAGCACTTTCTGTCTGGAGAAACTGCATTTTGTCATAATATTGATTGCTTTAGTGCCCTAATTGAGGCTGGACTACATGGCTGAATGGCTGATTATTGGAGGAGGGAGGGCGAGTGTACTCAGTATACCCCCTTCAGCTACAGCTTAGGTTATTTTTAGATGCATGGCTCCTAATGCCCTCTGCACTGCCCCCCTCTTGCTCTTCCAGACCACTCACTGCGTGAGCTAAAAGCAAGATCACAGAGTCACCCCTGGCTATGCCATGCTGACCATTAAATATAAATCTACCCAGTCCATTTTCAGAGCTCTAACTCAAAAATAACTTCTCCTGAGAGATGACTGGCAGGACACTCAAACTGTGGATTTCTCCCAATGCTGGAGCACTGAGTGTCCTCTATTTTCTAAAAACCAAAAACACTGAAGCTAGAGATAATAAGACGTTCTGTTCTGCAAATGATAGCTTTTCCTTTTTAAACTGATTTTTTTTAATTTGATGCTATTTCAAATTTCAAAGACTGCTTTAAAAATAATGCATTAGTTGGAGGAGACGATGGATGGCTAGACGGTGGTCAGACACCATTTTTTTTGGTGAGTCAATTTCTAGTATTTAATTTATATTTTATCTCTAATTAGCAGATATCTGAATCTGTGCAATGCATCAATGCAGTCGCTTCTAATCAAGATGACAAAAACCAGGTGGTATTAATAAGGGCTCGCCTCAGCAGGTACATCCATATGTTTGATTCAGCAGATGTTTCCCATCCCAAAGGGATGTGTCTCCTCCTATAACAAAACCAAGAGGATCTTTCGCTCGTTAGGCCGCATTACGAAGAGTCAAAGTTTTAAAATGGAAATCCACATACTGATCAGTGATGTCATGCTGATTACACCTATCCTTAGTTTACAATCGCTGAACTAAACTGACATACAAATATACATACATGACCACAGGTACAAGTTTGTCTGAACATTTTCTCCTTTTCATGAATCACCATGTTGGAAGAATGCTACGTTTTCTTCCTGTGATATGTCATTTGAGTTGGGTAGAACCGTTACAAAGTTAGCCTTATTTTTATGTATGAGACTGTAATTGCTGTGTAAAACTGAAGAGGAATAGAAGCAGCCAATAAGGCAATCGGGTAAGCGAGCAACCTACAGCTACAACCAATGATCCAATCACCAACCAAAACTCTGTGACGTCCATAGAGATTTTTGTATTCATATAGTTGGTGTCAAATTTATTTCATCTTTTACCAAGACTTGTGCTTCTCTACGGTCTGCAGTAACCCAATCCTAATGCATTTACAGTGCAGAGGGAGTTCAGATGTTTGCAGTAAAACCCTTCCCAACGTATGTTCAAAGCCCCGACTATTGTTTCATAAGCCTTGCCTTTATTTTCCACTTGAAAGCTTAGATGTGTCACTCATACTTAAACTGAACGGCTTTCTGTACTTCGGCAGCTCAGCTCAAATTTCTGCACCAGACTGTGCCGAATGCATCGCCGCATTAAACCCCCCAAAAACCCTCTTCAGGAACACACATCTGCGCTAATGGCTTCACAAAAGTGACGTGTCTGCTGCAGCGATAATGACTCATTTATGCTTCAATTACAGCATCGCTGAAAGTAGAGATTTAGTTACATGTACTGGATGTGTGGGCTGTCACTGGATTTAATGGGGATGTATCCAGATGGGAGCACTTTCAGGTCAAACTCTGCAAGTGAAGCGAAGCGTTCACCCCCCAGCGCCAAATATTTGTTAGTAGCCAAAGAGCTGCGTGGCCACCATTCACCAAGACAACATTCACCACCTCTGGCAGACAGACTGCCCTCCAAACCCACCCACTCATTTAGTGGGTTAATATAGAGACCACCAAACGATTTCCTCTGTGTGGCCTCGAGTCTTTGATCTTTGCCTCTCTGTATGGAAACTTGCTGGTATCAGGTTCAGGGAAGGATAGGACCGCTAAAGTGCAATTAACCAATAAAAAATAATAACACACAAACTATGTTAGTCGTATCAAGATCAAAACTCATATCCAATAAAAATATTGATTATATTGACAGTGCACCTCCAATTTCCAACTTTTGTTTTATTCTAATATTTCACAGCTGTAAAAGCCAAATTCCTCTGCAGGTATCACATTTTTAACTTCTTCGCGTGAAGATAAGTGTTTTGTTCCAGGGGACACCTGAGCTAACAGATCCAGTGGGATAAGCTTCAGGATGCTGGTTATCTGTGATCGCGGGGTCTCAGTGAAGCCCAAAGAAAGGCAGACTGAGTTAAAGCTGCTCAGTGAGTGTCAGAGCCTCTCATGTGATCATCTATCATCCGTTCCTCCCTTATGACTTCACTGTAAAGAATTCACCAGAGCCAAAACTCTGATAAGATGTCAGGATCTTATCATACTGTATGCATGTGGAGCCCAGTTGAGTTCACTGCTAATAGGCCGCCATCAGATCTCCGCTGAGACCACTGAGAGACGTCTGGCCCGGAAACAAAGGCCAGGAGAATCAAAAGAGGAAGGTGCAGAGATAGGGAGGACTGCACACGACCTCTCCAAAACCAACACCTGATGTTTTTTCTAGCCAAGCGGGATAGAGTCTGCCGGCGAGTTAAGCGCTCCACCTCAGATGACCAGTCTGCCTGCTGTGGCTGAACTTTTGCTCGTCTGCTCCCTCCACCATCACCACCGCCGCCACTTCCTCCTCCTTTTCCTCTGTCTCTGCCAGACCCATGCCAGCTCTCCCTCATTCGTGCTTGCGTTGGCTGTGTGATACTCCTCCAAACACCACAGACCACAGCACATAAATCCTGAGGGAAGCAGCCCGAAGCTTGAAGCTTCTCCTCATAAAGAGATCGAAAGGCACAGTGAAAAATATTCAGTGTAGAAAGAAACTGAGGAAGCTTCAAACAGAAGCAATAACGACTTTTTGAATGCCAACAGTAATACCACCGGGACTGAATCATTTATACTAGTATTAGCATTTTCTTTTATATAAATATATATATATATATATGACCATCTAACTGTCAGAAACTATAAATAAGTCACTTTTTTTAAATTGTGAAATGGCAATTACATCTTCATTTGGCCCATCTGACTCCACAGGAAAAACCACAGGTAATTAAAAATGTTCACAAAAAAGCAAATACAACTTTTATTGCTGGTTTTTGATCCAGCTGTGGTTAGAGACGGCCATCCATCATAATTTATTCTCCAAGTCTCGGTGAGCGATCTCGTCTGCAGTGATTAAATAATAGATAGATGATTTTAAAGTATCTTTTTTTTTTGCCACCTCCACACACAGTCTAATGGTCTCACAGCTCGGAAAACACACACACACACAACCTTTTTCTTTTAAAACACACAACTTAATACCACTTTACCCTACTTACATGATATCTATTCACTTTATACAACTTTAATACTTTTGACAATGACTAAACTGGCTTCATCTGCCAAATTACTGGAAAAACAAGACTGCAAGAACAAAAACGCCAAACTGTGCAAGCTGTGCATGACAGATTCTGATATTTTATGCTCTCTCTCTCTTCCGTTAGTCTGTTAGTGTCCTCCTGGACCTTGAAGAATGCGTGCATATTTTCAGAGCTTCCCTTGACGGGAAACTTGAGCTCTGGTGCTGTCCATCAGCCAGCTGATCACAGGCAGCAAAGCAACGACGCAAACAGGCAGGGAAGCGCAGAGCAGGGGGATAAAATTCCCACGTAATCTGAGCAGATGAATCCCGTCTTCTAAATGTTGCACGATAACAGAGAGAGACTCTTCAGCAGAAACATTCAAATCAAGCAACACTCCTGCGGCCAAGTGTTGCATTTATATCCTGCCAAAATGAAGGATGAAGATCAGTATGCATCTCATAACGAAGTACGAGATAAAATAAAATTAGAGGGCCAGTTCTGTGGGGGGGTTTTCTGCTGCTCTTGCCAAGCTTTAGATGTTTTTAGATGTTTTGAAAGCCAAGCCGTTTGGAAAGCTGCATCTTTCCTTTGTTCCCTGGTTTCTCTTCTGTTTTAACACCATCTCATCTTTGCGTTTCTCCAGAGTTTCTCCCAGGAAACTCACATAATTGGCACGCCTCAAATGATAACTGGCTACCAAATGTTGTCAGACTATATATACACATTCCAGTCACTACATACAATTATAACCGTCTACCAATGTAACCCGGCCACCCATAGCCATTTCACCTTCTCTATCTGCGAAGAAACGGTTAAGTGAGACTTTACTGTCATAATATACAGTTTCTGAGTAAGCCAAAGTGTATTTTTCATTTCTATAGTTTCAATTCCACTTCTGTAGAAATAAAACCCAAGCCTTTTTCTTGCAGCTCAAGAGGTAGAGCAGGTTTCTACTAATCAGAAGGTTGCTGGTTCGATCCCTGGATGCTCCAGTCTGCAAGCCCTGGGCAAGAAATTGCACCCTGAATTGCTCCCTATGTGTCCATCGCTGTGTGAATGTTAGATAGAAAGCACTTAGGTTGAAAAAGCATAGAAAAAAGTCCTGCTATGAATGGATAAATGAGGCACATTATATAAAGTGCTTTGAGTGCTCAAGTAGAGTAGAAAAACGCTATATATGAGCCAGTCCTTTTACCATTAATTAAGAAGGATGTGTAGATTACAAACACCAAAGAGAAACCCACGGGAATAAACGACAATCTTTCAATCAATCGCCATTTTGGCTTCCTACAGTTAAATGAACATCATTGAGCAATAGCTAAAATGCATGCTCTGCCAATGAAAACACTGAGGCAAATCAAGCGTTCTATCAAAACGAACCATCACTCGTTGTTTGGCTCAAGAAGAATTCACATGCAAAGCAACACAAATGCCTTATTCAGTTGCTGAAAATGCACTACAAACTGCAATATAATTAATAAATAATTTAAATTAGTTAAACATGAAAGAAAGATAAACAATGCAATGCTTATATGAATCCAATGTCAAAAGATGAGGGTAAAAAAAACCAACCAAAGTGGCACTGTGCTACACTGCATGCAAACCATCTGAGCATCGTAGCTTTTTTAAAGTATGTTTTTCTTTCTTTTGTTCTAAGAGATGAACTCTTGAAGTGAAGGAGCATCAGTTTTATCAGTTTAGCAGTGTTCTGTTTACATGACAGCGATTATCATGATTACTAGTCGTTTCTTTCAGTAATTAACCACAATCATGCAGCCCTGCTCTTCATTATGAAAATAGATCAAAAGATTTTAAAATTGTTATTAAATCATCAAATGCTCGCAGAGCATGTCAAACCTCCTGTTAGCCGTGGAAAAAAAGTCTGGAGATGACTAACGTCCGTACAAGTCGTCTTCTGGGAACCACAATTAATATTTCATGGCAATCAAGACAACAGATGTTGAGATATTTCGGTGGAACAACTTTTAACCAACTACACTTCTAGTATAACTAAATAACAGACTATTTTTTTTTAACATTCGGATGAAACACTTGCTCAGAAAGAGCTGCACCTTATTCACACTTAAGTGTGAGCACGGACTGCCGACCACAACCCCGCCGTGACCTCTGAGCAGCTGCCCTCGGCCCTCCTCTGCAGCGCAGAGGTACACAAGGACAAGAGCAGGGCTCGTGTGCCAAAGAAACAGAAACGACGCGGCATATCTCCTCCGTTTGCTTCACAGCTGTGCAGAGAAAACAGCTGAGGAGGCCTTTCCCGCCCTTTCTGAAATCATGCTCGCTCAGATTCCTACCCGTCAGCTCGGACACATCCGCGGGGACACCGTGCCGACACGCTCCTAACAAAGACATCTACACATTTTGGACGACAGGATAAAAAACATGTTAAAGGCAGCGAGAATAATTACCACACGATAAAAGGCTCTTTCATCTACAAAATATGCAAATGTGTCAAGTACAGCTGCTTTCCTCTCATTGAAGTCATCCTCTGAGATTCTTCTAATAAGGAAAATAACGTTTCCATTTATAACTCGTCTGGTTCGCGGATTTGCGCCAGAGAGAAACGGCAAAACATCTGGATTATCTAATTTTAGCTTCTTCTCAGACAGATTAATGTTAGGGTACACAAACTTGAGTTATTAGCTGGATTTCAGAGCTGACTACTTGCATCAAGAGTGTGTGAAAGCACAACCCCAAAATCCACAATTATAACCCTGAAAGTCTCTCTCCTGTTACATCGGAGTTGGATCTGTGATGGTTTCCTTTCCCGTGTCAGCCTTTCCACTAATATTTCAAAGCTTTAACTGCAGGTCAGCTTTGGAACAGACGTCTCCTGCACAATATCTCCTTTCATTCTGCAGTCAGACAGCTGGATGGATTTCAGCACTGAAGACAGTCAGGAGAGCGACTCGAAGTGTCTAAAAGCAACATCACATCTCCGTCATAAATCTGACTGTGGATCTCTCGCTGTTGCCTTTATGAAAAGCATCTTTTCAGAGACTCCTAATCTGTTTGGGTACCCTGATGGGAAGCAGTCGGACACCACCTGTGTTCACTGGTACTGCTGCTGAGTAAGCTCAGATTATTCACAAATGCATGAGCCACAAGAAGGCTCTTGAACTTACCAGCGGCTTCAGAATCAAATTCACTCATTGAGACTTGGACTTGCATAAAAAAGCTGATGACGGTACAAGAAAGGCCCAGCGTTTCTCTCAAGCTGGCTTTACTTGGGCAGGCTGGGCCGGCTGTATTTTGTGACTCATTTTAGCATTTAATTATTTTTCTTCCGTGAACCTTGACCTGGCTTTTATTCTGAAATTTCATTGCTAACAAACTACTTCCACAGTTATTATAGTTTGGCATTTTTAAATTAGTCTAGTTTTACTGTTAGTTTTAGTCTTCTGAGTTATTAGTATATAAATAAAATATTTTATAATATCTCATTTTAATTACCCATAAAAACTCTGGCTAGCTCCAGCTCTTCCTATCTCATTTTTCCTTGTGAACTGTCTGGACACGTAGCTGTCGTTGTGCTCATCAATGTTGCTGTAGAAACTCGTCCTCCAACCTGTGCTTCTTTAACGTCACTGACAGCAGTTCTTGTTCTGCCAGCTAGACCGCCGCCCTAACCAGAACGTGCAGCAGGTGAAGAGCAGCTCAAACCGGCTTCAGAAGAGAACCGGGACTACTTCCTGCAGTTGCAAGTTACTTGCTGTGGGAGCTGTGCTATAAACACAGCCCTGTGATGCTTTATTTATACTTTTGCACTGAATGTATGTAGGGCACACAACACAGCCTACACAACTGGCAAAAAGCATTTTCAGCATTTATACTTATGCTCTTGCTCTTATGCTCTCTTCTGTATTGCTTTAAAATTTTGCAGACAAAACATTTGTTGGCAGTGGAAAGTGTCTGCCCCACCCAATGTCAAACAAATCCACTTAATCTACTTAAAAAATAATTCAAAGGTATTAACAACTACAGAGAGTAGTTTATTTTGGCTAAGAGAAAAGAACGAAACAATGAGATCTATAATTTAGTGTAAGATGCTGAATAAAGGACAAAACATCTGCATCCTTTTCAAACCACATGAAGAAAATACAAAAGAAACTAAACTAATCTTTACAGGCTGTACGACACATCACACCTTTAACCCTCTTAAAAACCCCTGGAGCTGTGTGGTTAGAAACGTATTAGCTTCCTAATAATATCCCTAGTCTTTAGGGATATTATCTAAAGGCTCTGTGAGTCTAGACGAAAACCTCAATCTAAAGCATATAAACACAAAAAGAGATTTCGAGAGGAAGAGAGGATGAAGTCCATCTACAAATGCAACCACCACTTTCAGCGTCCGGTATTTACAGTCGATATGGAAGCAGACACGTTTCGAACTTCCCGCCGACAGCGCTGTTCTTGGAGAAGGGATACAATGAACGGGAACGTAGCCAGTGAGTCCCGCGTGACCTTGACTTGTTGCAGGTCAGTGGCGAAGCTATTCTAGGGATTTCATAAACAATACACTCCCACTTTGCTCGCAATACATGAGCGCACAACAATGCAGGTTTCACTCTCGGTGCTTTAATGGATAAAACACAAGTGTGAGAGCAAAACCAACGCTGCGCATGGAAGACCAGAGTGTGATGCAACAGCCTGCAAACACACTTGAGCAAATGTCACAAAGAAATTAACACAGCGCATTATCTCACTATTCTTCTGAAGCTGTGGTCCGGTCATCCAAAAATGTAAATAAATGTGATCGAGTACAGTCAACTATTCTTTCACAACGATTAAACTACGAGACAGAAGGAAGCTGTAATAACCATATAATATTTATCCACCAGTCCTTCGCTTAATCTGGCAATTGCAACTCTACAGTCAGCCTTTAAAGTTCACACTCATGTCCATATTCAAACTATAAGGATTTAAGTCTCTGGTTAAATACCCCACTCGCCACAGTGGATCGTCTGCATGTCTAGCATCCTCCCCTGTCACACCAACCCTCTGCATGTCCTCCTTCACTACATCCACGAATCTTCTCCGTGTTTTTCCTCTTTTCTTCCTTCCTGGCAGCTCTAAAATTCAACTTCCTCTGCTAAGTATATCCACTATCCGTCCTCTGCACATGCCCAAACCAATCAACCTGGCTCCTGTCTTTTTGTTAGTGCCACCATCTCCAAACTAAATGTCATCATAGCAGGTCTTAATGACATCTTGTAAACCTTCTCTTTCACTCTTTTTTCTATCTTTCTGTCACAAAGTAAAACAATCCATAATTTTGTCTGGGATCAATTCTCCTTATTAAACGTACCGGGCAACCCTTTATCCCTCAACTCTTATTTAAAGTTCAAGAAAAGGTTCTGCAGAAAGATGCATTTTTATACTCATGATCATTGGTGATGGTCAAGCAACCACAATACCTGGCATAAATCAATCCACGTAAACCTGGTTGGGAAAGGTTGGTTTAATTCTAGACTGAACTGGTAGAAATCAGCTGCTAAATCTGCTGACTTAACCCCTTCTTTATATGGAGGCCAACATCATTTCTTGTATTCAGCTGAAACCTTCAGCTGAAACCAAGATTAAGGGGACTGCAGGTGTAAAAGCGTCACCACTGCACAATTAGAAAAAAAGTGGCTGCAATTAGCTTTTTAACAAACCAGCTGGGTTTAGCTACCATGCACAATACATCCCCCTTCAGCTCTGAGGGTGGGAAGGGGGTCATACAATTAGGCCACCACAGCCAGAGGGGGAAATGGTAACAGTCACGTAGGGGGAAATGTGACACAGATTAACCCTTTCAGTAAAACTCCACCCCTATTTCAGGAGCTGGCTTAAGTACGGTCTGCAAGTTCTTCCTGTGCATCATAAAGAGGAAATGGACAGCCTCGGATTGAGTGTTTATTATTACACAGGAGGCGAGAGGATATGTGTGACGTCACAGGAGCGTTGTGCAAGCGTCTGGGAAGGAGGGACAGGCCATAAAAAGGTCACGATACGTGAGGTCTGGGATGGCAGCACAGGTTTATAAGAACTCAGGGTGG